>JBBPCZ010000040.1:4353571-4367956 GCA_037974445.1 Brycinus macrolepidotus | reverse complement strand
ATATGATTACACAGCAGATATGTAGTTTTGTTCTGACATTAATATATAGCATTGTGCAAAAGTCTTAATGGAAATCTTTTTTTAAAAGCTGCTTAAACTGGGTGTTATGTGTTTGTTTGGTCAAACATTAACGTACAAACACTGACAGTCCTATATTATCAGTAGCTCCAGTACCTAGTATGGCTAATCCATGCTTTTTAAAATTAAATTAGGCGTGCGGAGATGTAATTTAAGTCTCCGTGATGCCTGGAGGCACCAAGGAGAAATTTGGAACCAAAGTACTTCAAAAAGTGTTGAAAACATGAAAGTTTATGTTTATTTGTAAATATGTACATCAGAGTTCATCACAAAGATGACAAGTATTAGTCTTCAAACAACAATTTAGCACACTAGCGCAAAGAAAAAACCTAAATGGAATCAATGCATCGGATCTGAAATGACAATAGAACAGATGTAGGATGAACATACCTATAGGCATTAATGGTAAGGTGGACAGAGGCACCCCTGGGCAGAGAGAGGAGATGGAGAATGGTCTGGCTGGTATCCTGTGCTCTAGCAGCACAGGCCAGCATGCGGCAGGCCACAGAGCCGGATGTGGCGGTGTGACAGGTGAGCCAGCCTGCAGCAACAGCAGTCATGGGCCCCACACCTTCACTTCCTGTAGCCCTCACCATAGACAGGAACTGTCTCTTCTGAAATTCTCCAAACACTGCCATAAGTTCCTGGGGTCAAATACCACAATTAATGAAATACGACTTTGTCCTTTCCTTCCGTCACTATACACACTGTGCATGCTTGAAATCTCTTTTTTTTAGGGGGGGAAAACATCACTGAGTGGCTGCCCATGCACTTAAAGTGTGATATGAGGCATAGCTACAGGAACACATTTTGAGTAGGGGGTGCAGCACTGTCTCTGGGATGGGGGTGTGATGATCATTATTGAAAAAAAGATACATAATGGGACAGAAATGCAAAATACTATAAAATAATTCAACTGTTTTCTATGTAATGACAAATTCAGACCTGGCTGCAGGCCGATAATGAGAAGTATGTGACCTTTAATTTTCTTTGCGGTTCACACTGTGTTTTTAAGGCTGCTGGCTGCAGTTGTGCTTGTTTAAAAGTTGGTCAGTGGTGTCTGGTGAAGCTAGATCTCATTTGGATATGTCATGATCATTTTAATCCACGAAATGTAAGAGTTTAGCCTAACTGGTGGCCGTAGTCTCATTGTGTTTTTACACTGTTGCTGATGGCCCTCTTTCATGTGATTGGTCAGCACAGGTAAAAAAATCTTAATGGAAACATAACTGCCTCTTTTTTATATGTTTTTTTTTTTTCAATTAAACAGGCTGTTTTTGTTACTGTGTCTTCAAGACTGATTTATATAAATGACCTGATTGGTGCACTGTTTTGGGCCTCATTTAAAAAGCAGTCCAGGCTGAAACACCCCTTATAGCTTCAGTGTGAATGGGTGGGGCTAAACTGTTTTAACCTGAATAGGTGGATATGTAAACACATTGGTTTTTGTTACATCATAAAATACATAAAAATATTAGTACATATAGGTTGCATATATGGCCTGTGGAGTGAGCTGTGCCTTATGACTTTGACAATGTTTACACACCACATCGAGCTCTTTTATTTAAAAAAAACATAAGACGTTTTCTGAGAAGACTCAGATAGGGTCCCTTTTGATTGTTGTAGCCACATCTTACATAATGTTGCCTACACCCCCCACAACACACACACACACACCCCAAAACTTGTCAGCAAATGAATGTCTGTTGAATTTTTTCTCATTGATCTAAAAGGTGTGTTTGTGTGTGCCCGCATGTTTATGTAAATATGCACAGGCAACTCTGTTCTGGCCTGTGTCTTTCCACTAAAATGCAAATACAACAGGATTCACCAATTAAAGCCAAACCTGCATTTCAGGTAGTGCTTTCAGTCTACCATACCAGCACGCAACAGTAACATGAAGAAATGCAAGAAGTCTTTCTCTCTGCAAGTCTTCAAGTCTTTCTGTCTGTACCCACAAGCTCATCGGGTGTGAAACCAGACTTCATAGCAAAACCTGATTAAGATTGCGCCCTGCACAAGACTCGAATCTGAAACCACTTAGAGGGGCTCCAGGAGAAAGCTAGAAAGAGAGAGAGAGAGAGAGAGAGAGAGAGAGAGAGAGAGAGAGAGAGAGAGAGAAAGAGAGAGTTTCCTGAAAAGAATAAAAAAAAGAATGAAAAGCTCTGAGCTGCCATTAGAAAGCCATCAGACTCGACGGGAGTGGCTCGCTCTTTGGTGTGTGGGGGGCGGGAGTCTCGTTATATTGGCCCCCCGTTTCCAAGTCTGCCAGGATATCGTAAGATTGATCGCGGCAGCCAAAAATAACAACAGTCTAGCTTCTCTGGAGAGTGAGACCCATACGGGCGCTCTTTTTTGAGAATTACTCACATTGATGTCACTGATCTCACTCTAAACACAGAGAAGGAAAAATAACAGAGCAAGACGAGGGGTGTGTTTTCGAGAGCTTAGGCATTAACACTGGTGTGTTTCTGTTATGTCTTCATGAGCTGTGCACGTCTGCTCGTGTGAATGGACGAGTGCACCACATGTACACGTGTGAATGCGTTAGGGTAAATGGCTGCGGTCGGGGTTCCTCGCTGTCGGCCCAGTGGCTGTGGCGAGGGTGGCCGGACTCGGCTGTACTTTAGTGGAGAGGGGGGCTGAAGTTCACAGTAGCCAGGCTCAGAGAGGTCCCTGGAGGCCCTGGAATAATCAGAGCGCGGGGCCCCTGCTGGCCCTCCCCCCCCAGCTCACAGCTCAGCTCCCGCCCGGGTGGCATCCGGAGGTCATCCGTCCAAACTCAGATGTTTTTGGCAACAGCCCTCAATCTTGAGGGCCCCTTTTTTGGGGGGGGGGGGCTGCAAGCAGAGGGCTAAAACACACGTACAGGGCTGCTAACAGAAGCTTTTTTTTTTACATTTCAGGCTTTATGGAGAGTGGGGGGAGTGGAGGAGCGAGCACTTGTTTGAAGGGCCTCAAAGAGGCAAGGGCATTACAATGACAATATAGCCCTGACTAATCACTGGACTGGACTCTAAACTCTGTATGTATGTGTGTGTGTGTGTGTGTGTGTATGTGTGTGTGTGTGTGTGTGTGTGTGTGTGTGTGTGTGTATGTGTGTGTGAATGCTGGAATTAGGTGTTCCTATATACCATAATTGAAAGCAGAGGTGAATGGGGGGAAACCCCTTGTTCTTGGATGTATGATGTGTTAGGTAGAGGGTAGCAACCACCAAACTTCTTTTGAAGGTGGTAGTGGACACAGAACAGCGTAACAGTGGCTCATTGTAGTTTTCGGGAATTCTATAATAAGTCAAAACGTCTGTGTCTGTGTCAGAAGAAAATCTCCAAAAAGGTACATTACAGGAGAAGGAAAAACATTCTTAACTTTTCCAAGCTAAAGTGATCTCACTTTTTTCGGAGCTATTTTGGACACTTTCTATCGGTCCCTTCCCAATGAAATTTTAACACAGTGTAAAGACCTGCTGGCAGTTTCAAGGCATATAAAAGAAAATTAAAAACAACAAAATCCTTTCATCGTCTGTTTAACATTGTAACGCAGCAGCTACCCTTTGTAATGTGTAAACATTTCATGAAGGTTGGACCAATAGAAATGCTCCAAAACTATCTCATATTAAAATGTCACATTACATGTATATAAAAGTTAAGAAGTTTTTACTATATATATTTACTATATATGCTTTCTTTAATTCAAGATGATTTATTTTGTACGTTCATCCAAAATGATTGGGGATCAAATCTTGTCACATTAACCTACATTAAAGCTTTTTTTTTTCCTATTAAGGTGGCAGTATGTTATTAACATTACACTGTTATCACATTGCATTTTGGTTCAGCAAGGTAAAAACAATGTATTTGTACATTCAAAGGTACAACATGGTCCTTAACGTCTGGAGTCAGGACAGGGACTTACAAAACATCTGGAGTCAAAGTAACTTACAAAATATAACTGCAATGGAATATGATACAGTTATGTTCCCTAACTAAAGAACATACCATTGAGGGTGCCATCCCAGTGATGCGAGGGGTACCAGCCCAGGGACAGTTTTTTCTCAGACTGTAGTAGTAATAAAATTACATTGACAAACGTGCTTGCATTTTCATTTATTTTAATGTACACTATTGATGTCCATGACCCCCGTTGCATCAGATCAGAATTTAGGGTTTGTTAATGCAGTTTAATTACTGAAAGTTCCTTGTCTGTACTTTAGCAAATGGGGTTTTTACATTAATTTTTGTAGGACTTTTTTTTTTATGCCAGCATAGACAGCGGGCCTGATAACACACTCACACACTCACACACCCTTTCGTGGACACCCACATTGTGGTATCTGCAGAGACCATGTAGTTCAAGATGTTATCCATGATAAGTACGTCAAGGGACAGTAACAAGCATCTGCAATGGCCTAGCCATGGTTTTGGTCTCAGACATTCTGGTCAGTTTTATGAAGGTCAGTCTACAGCGATCAGTCACAACTTTAAAACTACTGATGAGTGAAGTAAATAACATCAAATATCTCATTCATAAGACACCTATAAAGGGGTAGTACATTAGGAAGCAAGTGAACAGTCGTTTCTGTTGGAAGTCATGTGTTGGAAGCAGGAAAAATGGGCGACTGTAAGGATCTGAGCGACTTTGGCAAAGTCCAAATAGTAATGGCTAGACAAATGGGTCAGTGCATCTTGTGGGGTGTTCCCAGCATGCTGTGGTCAGTACCTGGGAAAAGTTGTCCAAAGAAGGGTAAACCGGTGAAGGGGAACAAAGGTTAGCCTGTCTGGTATGATCCAACAGAAGAGCTGCTGAAGCACGAATTACTGAAAAAGTTTATGACTATCACAGAAAGGTGTCAGAAATCATAGTGCATCATAGCTTTCTGTGTATGGAGCTTCATAACCACAGACCAGTCAGAGTACCCATGCTGACCCCTGCCCAGTGCCAAAAGTGCCTACAATTGATATGGGAGCATCAGAACTGGACCATGGAGCAATGGAAGAAGATGTCCTGGACAAACTCATAGCACAAGCGGGACCTACACAATTTTAGGCAGGTGGTTTAACGTTATGGCTGATCAATATGTAGTCAGTTCTCTGGTCAGAGAGCCTTTTGCAGGTCAAGGGCAGGGTTGTGGTTGCTATGAACCTGTGCTTGTCTTTAGTCAATTAGCATCACGTTTACTTCATTAAGTAAATATTGTTTCATTAATGAAATGACTACGGTCTAGCAAAAACAAACTGAGCAACAGTAAAAAAGTATCCAGTCAAATACATTTGAAAATACCCAGAGGTACAACTCCATCATGTGCAACATTATAATTGGATACATTTTCTGAAAAAGAAGCGATTTAAACATTCACTTCATTTCCACATGAATAAAATAAGCTATATGTCCAAACGTTTATAGACACCTTCTGGTCTATCGTTTATTATGAATTCAAAGGTATTAGTAGGGATTTTCCCCCTCTGTTTGTTGTAGAAACAGCCTTTACTTATCTGGGAAGGCTTTACACTAGATGGATTTAATTTCATTAATCCATGTGAACATTAGTAAGGTCAGGTACTGATCTAGGATGATTAGTTCATTAGTTCAGTGGATCACAAACACCTCTCTGACTCCTATAGACATGAACGGAGTTCCATCACTTCAGAAACTGCAATTTCACTGCTTCTCAGCTCACTTTTGTAGGGCTGTATACCCCTTAGCCAGTGTTTGGCAATTTGCTTGGTAACCTTATGCTCAAGTGTGATTGCTCCAGAGCGTCCCATTCTATTTCCAGGGCATTTCTGTGAAAATTATACACCAGTGTCAGCAATAAGTAGGTTTATATACCGGTTATGAGGAGCATCTGGATACTTTTGGATATCCGCTCAATTATTCCCAAAATGTGGAAAAGATGTACACATCTTAATAAACTAAATGTAGTATGTTATTTTTAGTCTAATTGTAACCCATCTCTGGCTGCTTGCCTGAGCACTGGAATAGAATGGAAGCCTGCCTCTTCTACCTGGACGAGTGTGTCCCTAGTTCAGTTTGGGGCACCTAAAAACAAACACTCATGAAAACAAACACTCATTTGCCACTTTAATCACTAACTTGTTGTTTTCATTTTTGTCATGTGTTTTTGCAATGCTTCTGGTTTTCTACACTGCCTGCCAGCAATCAGTGTAGGAGTGGGGGATGTAATGATGGAATATTATTGATGTTGACAGTCTTTATCTATACACAGTCTCTCTAATTAGTCTAAGCATTGATATCATATCACCCATCAAGAACTGTGATATTTTATGCCATATTGCCCATCACTAAATTGTTGGAAGGTGAACCAGACACTCTCTGAGACCCATAGCGGAGTTAGGCATGAACGGATGCTCTCATAATTTCTGCGTTTCCTCACTGGCTGCCTTTTTTGGACAGTGAGGAGTAAAAGATCTCTCAGACTGTGGTAGACCATATGGAGGAGGGGGCAAGATGAATGGTCAGATGCCGTTAAACGGCGTTTGCTTTCTCTCTGGCCTTTCTCCCAGCTGTTTTTCATTGCTCCTGTCAGAGATGTCGTTTGTGTTTGAGGTTGAAGGCCGTGGGGGGGGGAGTATTGGGGGGGTTGGTCTCGTCTGAGCCCTGATGGCTTTAGCTGCTGCTCCACTAGAGCACTAGGCATTGTAAATGTCTATCAGGGCAGGCTATAAAAGCAGTACAAGTCACTGTTCTTTGAGCTTGGACCCCTTAGACTAAGCCCGAACTGGAGAACGTCAAAGCAGAGCTGCATGCCACAGCTTCTCTGGACGTTTGCCGCTGCCAAAAAGCCACATGACTGTGGCGGGCGCTGAAGGCAATGAGAGGCCCAAGAACATGCAGCCACAAGCCTGGCTTATGAGGTTTACTAATTAAGTCTTTATAAACACTATGCATGTGATCATGTGACATAGTTTATGTTGTGTCGCTGTTGTGGATTTTGTTTCAGATTATGTATTTTGGGATGTATTTATAGAAAAATAGAAGCCCCATGACTGCTCCTTTTCATCTAAGATAATAATGCTTATATGAGTATGGCCACAGACATTTTTCTATAAAAAGCTCACCGATATAGTAGGTTGCTCATTGTGTTGTTTGTTAAAAAATACAACACTGATATCACAAAAGGCTGCAACATGCAAATGGGTCCCCTAACCAGTCGCAGTGCACTCTGAGCATCCTGACCAATCAGCTTTCAACAAGGGTGTTCCAGTGGGGTTTTTGATACATGTATATAATCCAATGTATACATGATACATGTATATAATCCAATAAACATGTATTATTTTGCAGGCCGATCTAAACCATGCCCAATCAATTCATCAGCGTGTTGCTATGTGTTCGCATGGCATGTCGCAACTGCAGTACATGGCAATTACATGCTGTGGTATACAAAAGTTTGAACACCCCCGGTCAGATGACATGTTTAGCTGATTTTGTGAAAATAAGTAAACACATAATCTACAGGGAACAAACTTAAAACACAAAATATAAATGAGCCACAACACCCCCAATATGTTTATGGCAGCACTTAAACAGTAACTCTGCATTAAAATGTGCAGAAACTTTTGCATGTGACTGTAATTACAGCACCAGCATTCTGTCTATATTGTGAAGCCCTATTACTGCTTAGCACATTAACTGAAGTCAGCAGTTAGCCTTTACACATCCACATCGGCCCATCATGCTTTAGGATCTGCCCTTCACTCCAGCTGCTGATGGGTTAGTGAAGCCATTGCCGCATTATGCATGTAAATAACACAGGAGGAATCCAGTAGTGTCCGGCAGTTCTCACTGAATCGGTTGTATGGTAATGTCACATGTAATGTAAAACACTGTGGAATTTGGCGCTGCTGGTTTTAATGTGGTTCTCTGCAGCCTGTTCACACTCCCCCCTCTGGGGCATCTGTAAAAGACAACACAGGCTCACACAGGGTGACAACGGGCCCATTAAAAAGGAAAAAGTAAAGCAAACAAACAAGCTTTTCACTCTCAAAGAGGGGCTGTAATGCTCTTTCAACTACTGGCCTTCTTACATGCTTGAATATCAATTGCTTTGCTTCCATGCAAAGCAAGAACACTATGGAAAACTATAGAACACTCTTACAAATGAAGGTTTCAAGGTCCTCAGCTTGGACATACGGTTCTAGGACAAACCTTTAATTGGTGTCGAGCCGTCACATTATGTGGAGGTGCTTTAAACTTTAAAAAGGACTCTCTTTCACAAAAAACAGGTCTTTAAACTATAGCATCACTCCAAGGAACCCCTTTGGGCACCCTCATTTATAAAAGTGTAGATGTAAGTTGTACTAAAATGATTATTTCAGAATATGTAGCTATTGCTTTTCGTGCATTGCAGCCAAAAGTGTGCAGTAGAGAGGGGAAGAGGGTCAGGGCTTGGAATGTGTCTTTAGATCACTTTGAACTGGGGTGGGCTTGAAAGCAGCCCCCGAGTAGGTTTGTGAGAGTCACAGCCAAAGGTCACATTCCCTGGCTTTGGGCTGGCATAATTAATATTTATAAGGGTTTAATGCCAGATACACACCCTCACTAACACTCCCACACAAACACATGCACACACACACACACACACTAACTCCCCTCAGCTATAAATCGCCTGCATATAAAAGTGGCATCAATAACAGAAAAAATGTGGTCAGAAGTTCCCATGTTCTGTGAATTTTGGTGAATTGTGGCATAAAATGTTATTATAAATGTATCAACTCTTGGGGAGTTTGCTCTACATGAAAGAACGGCTACAATTACTAAAGAAATATGCTGAATGGTTTTGAAGGAACTGGCAAACAGTAACATTTGTAGCTGTGCAACTTTATAGCTGCGTCTGCTCTTCCAAAGCAGAAATTGCTTCTCCATCCAGTCCATTATCAGCCAGTCCATACTGGGAAAGACTTACACTGAAACGCATGAACAAAAACCTATTTGTTAGCATTCTGAGATTATTAACATAATTGAGTTTACTGCCGATGAGGCCTTCCTGCGCCGTCTTTAATGAACACATTGTGGGCATTATTACGGTACATAAAGAGGGATGAGTCCGTAGATGATGGAGACCCTGTGGAGCGGCCTAGCTCATCTGCCCCCAGTCCCAGCATCCCGTGGGCCGCGCTGCCCGTGAACGATGCTAACCTGATTAGTGGCACGCCTGGGCTCCTGGCTTTGTGCATTTTTTTTTTCTTTGCCGACCTAGGCTGGGGGTTCAAATGGGATTACGTCCCCATGAACAGAGGAGACCAAGAATGCTCCCCTCGATTGGACGGGCCAAAGGCTGGGAGGGCTCGAATGGGATGGAGAGAGGGGAAAGCAGAAAAAGAAGGGACAGACGCGCAAGATAATGAGCCCTGTCCGATGTGCTTCGGACCGTTCCAAGGATGCTGGAGAAAGACAAGAGAGAGTGGGGAGAGAGGTGAGGGAGAGAGAGAGAGAGAGAGAGACAGAGAGAGAGAGAGAGAGAGAGAGAGAGAGAGAGAGCCACACCAAATTCATATATCAGCATCAGCAAGAATCCCTGAGCGAAGAAAAAGAGAGATCAAACTTTCATGGCCTGTTACAGCTCATAAAGGGCACATCACAGGAGTGGGCCATTCGTGATTATCTAAGATGTGGAGAAGATGAGGCCCATGCACTGTGTCCTCTCCATGAGCCTATATAAATATGCACATTCCCATGCCGAACAATACTCACATCACCCCCCCACACACACACACACTAGCAGACAGGCTCCCATCTTACTGCTGTCAAGCCATTTCATTACATAACACACATAACAAAGTAAGACTAAAGAAAGAGTATTCAGGATTCAAGATCGCGATTTGCAGGTGTGATGTAGGCGCATTGGAAATCTTGTTGGTTTCTCTCCATCATAAAAGAGAAGTACAACAGTATAAATATATGCGTTCTTAATAAGATGCATATTAGTCATAGTAAAACATGGTAAAATCACTGTAATGCATGATCTCAAGGGTCTTTTTGCCTGTTTAGACACTAGACTCAGATGCACAGACTTCAAACAGACAACACACAGGCTGTATAATAAGGTCTTCCCAAAGCTCTCACTCATATTATATTCCCCTTCAAAAAGCACAGGCAACTACTCACACACACCTCAGCTGCCTCATATATTTCTGTCTCATGTGCAGCTAAAATGGCTAAAGGAGAGCTTTAAAATGGCTAGAGGAGATTAGGTGGAATATAATGGCCAATACTTGAATGAAACAAAGGTGAACATCCAAAACTGGAGTTAAAAGCTTAAAACTTAGTCTTTGAGAGAAAATCAAGCTCCACTTTTGCCTCAGATCTGAAAAATCCAAAGGTGCTTCTGTTCATTCTTCCATGGGACTGAAAGGATATGTAGCTGATCAAGAAGCTGTTACTGAGAAAAGGAAGCAGACAAAAAAAAGAAGAAAATTAGGATTAACTTGGGTCACAAGAAAATTCAGCTTTCACACTTATCTTTGAAGGTGCAAGAAGCATGGAAAACACATTAATACCGAAATATCAGTAAAAAAATGAATAAATGGCCTTTTGACTGAAAATGACATTAATAAAGACCATAACTTTTGCACAGTACTGTATATACAAACACTGCATCTCTGTGAGAGATTTCACATCAAGAATGTCCTAAGAAGGGGCATGGAGACTGCAATGCATTGTTGGCTGATGATTAAACTGCATCAATTTTATAATTTTATAACCAATTATAATCATTTATAATAATATTCAGTAAAGGTTTCACTTATTCTTTGACTGTGTGAATAGTGTCTCCAGTTATATTTATGTGTTTCAAGCATTTTTACAAATGATTCTGAATCAAAT
Source organism: Brycinus macrolepidotus (assembly GCA_037974445.1). NCBI lineage: Eukaryota > Metazoa > Chordata > Actinopteri > Characiformes > Alestidae > Brycinus > Brycinus macrolepidotus. The sequence continues at coordinate 4,357,033 of JBBPCZ010000040.1, read as the reverse complement.
TGTAGTAAAACTTTGCAATTTTCTAAAGAACCTTATTCAGATCAAATCAAAATCATTTCAGTGTCGGTGATTTACACCGGTGTTAAAAGAATATGAAGACGTTAAGGGCTGTATGTTTGATGCTGCACCTTCCAGTCAGACAAGATTTAGCATGGAAGGGCAAGTTCTTCTTTGACCATGTTGTGAATCTCAACCGTTTCACATTTTGCAAAGCTTTTGTAAAACTGTGGAAAAAGTACCTGTTGTCCCACCATAACGTGTAAAATTCCATGAACAAACTGAAAGTATGTATTAGGGCGTTAGTTCTTGTTCCTGTGTCAACATGGGAAGCCTTCTCATGGTGCGAGCAGATGCAGGCCATGGCCTGAGGAGCAGCCACGCCTAGCCTGAGCATCCTGGTAATCAGCGTTCATCCCAAGCCCACGCACTGGCAACGACTAAAGTGGAACATGACTCATAGTGTATATTAGCTATTCCTCTTGCCTTATCAACTGCACCTGTACCTGACATATGACTGATGTCGCTGTAAACACAAAACCAAACAAGGTGTTTTCAAAGTCAGTAACGTGGGCATGGCACCGTCGTTAACATGCTATCCCAAAAGCAAACTTCCTTTTTTTATAGACTCATTGATTTGGGCGTTACTGTTTGTGGTTACTCATGAAAATAAAATCAACAGTGCGTTAGTCTCTGTTCTTCCACTGTTCTCCCACAGATCATCTTGCCACCTATCTGAAATTACTATTATTTCACCAAATAAAACTTCTTTTTTGCTAAGATGTCCTTTGCTTGCCACATCAGAAGCATTTCATTCCCTAATAATGATTAACATGACTGAATTCAAATACTGGTTTCAATTAATGGCACAACCCAACGTGACCCTATCTATCACAGCATCTCCTGCAGCGGGATTCCTGGTACTTTTCCAGCATTTTTCACATGGTTAGTCACACGAACACTTGTTATCTGCAAAAAGGAACAAGCTGCGCTCTTTTCGGGAGGCCAAGGCAAAACTCATGCAAAGTTATGCAAATGACGGGTCCAGAACGTGTCACAACCACATCAGCGTCTTCGCAAGGAGGTCAGGCGAAGGCCTGCAGCCTCACATGCTCCTCGGCTTTGGTTGCGCCTGGGGCAGGCCGTGCTGGATCGGATTCCCTGTGCCGCATGGTGAAATCCACGCTCGCTCTGAATCCTAATCAAAGAGGTCTGCAGTACATTTGGAGCTGCCGCTTTAACTTTCCCTCTCTGAGTCACAGGAAGCTGATTCTAGTCTCAGATTTACTCTCTTATAGCGACGATTGGGATCACTGATATATACATACAGCAATATGGCATCATAGATTTTACAGTGTTACAGTTTTCACCACTTTCTGTCAGATCAGTGTATTGGCACAGGTCCAGCACCCTATAAAGACCTGCAAAATGCTAGGTAACATAATACCTAAAAATAAATACAAGCAAACATTAATACATTGGAAAATAGTCATTTCCTCCACGACGAGATGTGAGCTAGTCTTCTTCTCCTTCACGCACTGTTCAATTCCACCTTCAGCACCTGGTTTGACTTAATGAAGTGTAACTTAATGAAGGATTAATTAGCCCAATGCTGGATGGTAACTACAAACACTGGGCTGTCTTGAGTTTAGACTTTGTTGACTCACACATGAATCACGCTGACACACTTTCCAAGCAAATAAACATTTGCTGCCCAAATAAATAGCTTTAAAGGTACTTTTCTCAAGTGCACATCCAGTAATCCAAATATCTAAGTGAAAATAAGTTAACACATCCACTACAGGGAACAGACTCAAATAATTTGCATTTTAGCACATAATTTTAGTCATTTGCAGTTTAACACACTGGGGGAAAAAATCTAACATAAAAGCTTTCAACACATCTACTTTGACCAAAGCTTTTGCACTATTACTGTATCTATATAATTGTATGATGTTACAGATTTTATGAACCTCCTCATTAATCTCCTCAAAGTTATATGAGAATGTGCCATTCTCTATACTGACAAAACAAAGTATAAAGTTTATAATCTGCTCAAGAATACAATCAACCTCTGCTTGTTTCCTTGTGCTAGAAGTGAGAAACAACTCATACTGAACTCTGACGTGTTCATCGTCACCGTTGGTGAAAAGCCTCATATCTGCATGGTTGTTGCTATTTATGTTTTGACATAGTTTGAAAATGCCAGCTGCCTTTTACACTGGGTCACAATTTCATGATGAACGGCCAAACTGAAATGTTCCAGACTGGCTCAAAAGAAAATCTTTCCACATTAACTTCCCATTAACAGTTTTTTTTTCATTCGCCTGGGAGATGCAAGGTGTTGTTCTGTTAGCAGTGTAATATTATTATGACCACTGTGACAACCAAGTCTTAGAGCTGCTATTCATATGTATGTCTTACAATATATTGTTCAGTGTATCATTATGTGCCTCAAAGCTGGCAGCAGAATTATGTATGCAAATACAGTGTGGAGACTGAGGAGCAATTGAGATATGAGGCGGGGGCAAACGGAGAGAGCTGTAAAGATTTATCAGATCACCTGGGGCCAGGCTGACAGCCTTTGAGCACTACATACAAATAACTGTAGGGAAGGGAGCAGGTGATAGCAGGGCAATAGTTCCCAACCCCCCCTCCCCTCCCATACACACACACACACACACACACACACCTCCCCAGCATGCTCATACAGTGAATGTGTGGGTGTGGGTGTGTGTCAGCATGTCAGAAAGTGAGTCCTCTTTGTAAGTGTGTACCTCTGCATAGGGGAAAGCAGGGTTAGAAGGGCATTCAGAGGCAAATGAGCCGGGGACTGGCAGCTTGGAGATGGTCCGTGAGAAAAGGCCTCAGAGGGGTGCGGGACGCTCCAGCCAGAGCAGAGCCGCGGGTCAACTGTGCCATCGCAGGAGATAAATATGTATAACGCGCCATTGTTCGTTTAGCATCAGGCATGAGCTTTGTGCTGGATTTGACAGTTTGGTTTTGATTAGTGAAGAGAAAGAGAGTTGAATTGTTGGTGAATTGTCTCTCATCAACAGCTGATGTATGCCGCAAGATGACAGCGGATTTTAAAAAGTAATTATTAAAAAGACAGATGTTTCCAAATTCAAACGCTGCAGCCTTTTTTTTTTTCGGCCGAGCTGGAGCTAAGCATCCATTTGTTTGTAGTAGAGCCACAGGTTTGGCCAACTTTAACCCCTGTTAACCCCTTAACCCAACCTTTTTCATACCAGGACCCACATGTAGAGATACTGTTTTTTATTTGCTTGTCTTTAAGTGAGATGTCTTTAAGTGACAAACTCATTTGTTTTATTTGTTTGTCTTTAAGTGACAAACTCATCCAAAAGTCATTAAGCCTTCAGTCCACTTTATCTTTCAATCAACAAAACCAACATCACCCAACATAAAAGAATGAAAGAATATATGGTCAGATGCAAAAAAACG
>JBBPCZ010000040.1:4338965-4352380 GCA_037974445.1 Brycinus macrolepidotus | reverse complement strand
AGGGCATTGCAAGTTAAGAATGTATCTTAGCATGAAGTTATTTTTTATTACACACACTCACACACACACACACACAGACACACAGACAAACACACACACACACAGACACATATATATATATATATATATATATATATATATATATATATGTGTGTGTCTGTGTGTGTGTGTGTTTGTCTGTGTGTCTGTGTGTGTGTGTGTAATAAAAAATAACTTCATGCTAAGATACATTCTTAACTTGCAATGGAAGTAATGATGGTCTGTTTGTCATGAATTATGAAATCAGTGTAAAGGGCGGCTGGTGTTGTAAAAATATTAAAAATTTATTAAAAAATGAGGTAATATGTTTTGTTCTGAATATAACAGAACATCAGCACCATTACTTCTTTTCAGTTTACAATACTTGTACTTGTGTAACCTATTTTATTCTCACACAATCTATTGACATTTGAAAGTAAATTCAAAGCACAGTCAATGAATAAAGTTAAAGGGGTAAAGTGCCATTTCTGTTCTCTTCTCCTTTGATAACATGATTTACTTTAATACTGAAAGAACACCATCACCAACTCAAAAATGTATTGATTTTGCCATCAAGTAAACCTGAGCAGGAATACACTTTATGTTCCAGTTGTCTTTTATTGATTGATTTACTGATTTAAATTAAACTGAGATGTCAATTGCATTTTGAATGTGTGCACATCCAACAGTAAAGGCAGCATGAAACTTCATTTAAAATATTCAATAACTGCTTTTACACTCAGACATATTAATATATCACTGTCAAACCCTCATAAACACCATTCTAATGATGTATAAACTCAAGAACGTATTTTCGTTCTCCTGCACATTTTTTTCAGACACAAGGTTCTGACAGGGACCATATGCAAGTTGAGAGTGAGGAATTGCTGCCCACACACAGACCCTTGCAGTTTATGGGCTTAGGAGATAACCTCAGTATGGCAACACTATTACAAGCTATAACACATTTGAACCTCCACATGCAAATGGGATTCCCATTTAAGGCCACCATGGCATTGTCGGAGTGACTGGAAAACAAGATGGATGATGGCATTCCTCCATTCTAATTGGCTTTGAATGTTTTAATTCTCCATCTGCCCCTTTCTGCGCTGACAACGTAAACAACATTCCTGAAGGAAAGTGAACGGTGCCAACCCTGGCCAAAAGAATGGAGCTGACTGATCAATCAGAGCACACTGAGCTCCTCCAGCACATGTGTAAATATAGTCTACGGTGTGTGTGTGTGTGTGTGTGTGTGTGTGTGTGTGTGTGTGTGTGTGTGTGTGTGTGTGAAAGAGAGAGAGAGACCGTTGTGTAGTTACATTTCAACAAATTAAGGAGCAAAAAATGATGTTTGGAGAATTCCGCTTTGATCCCTCTGGAATATTTCAATGGACTTTTAAAGGACATTTAAAGGACAACACTGATTAAAGGTTCTCTCCAAACTGCAAAAAAAAAAATGGTGCAAATTTCTCCATTAACACTGTTTATGTACAGTATCTTACTGTATTTTCACATCTGTATTTCTCAGGCACTCTAAAGTGCATTCACAGCTGTCTGAGGACCCTCAGTTTGGCTATACACATGTAGTACAACATGTAAAAATATAGGCAAACACGACAAATCTACCTGGCTAATTTCCAGTTGCAAAGTCACGATTGTTCTTGCATACTGTTCCATAGGGAGCAATCATGCTATATCGTGATATTGACAGCATAGTACTGTTCATCAGACACACCATGAGCTTCCCATTACAGCAGCTGCAGGCACTCATGCCAGTCTTTAAGGCTCTAAAGCTGGTGGTAACCAAATGCCTGTTTAAATGCAACATTATGGAGTAAACTAGTCAACTAAAACACAAAACACTGTAGTATGAATATCAAAATGACCCCCATCGTTACAGTATCGTTACAAAGTACCAGTCACTTTCCCAATATGTTCTGCAAATAACAGCTAATTATTATAAAATCCAACTTTGACAAGTAGCTTGAATTGTATGCCCCAGAATCCACAATTCCTTACAGGGAATCTGCTGTATTTAAGGGATACAGTAGATTAATGTTAATTTACATCAGTTCTTTACAGTGTAGAACTGTATGTCTGAGCCAAGAACCATCTAGGAAGCTTTGGTTTTGTGTTTGGCCCTTGCAGTTTAACCCAAAGTGTTATTGCTTTTGCTTCACCATTTTGTTGTCATTACAACTGCTAAGGATGTAACTCCTGGCTGGCTCGAAAACATTTTGGACTGAGAAGTGGAAGTTTCTCTTGTGTGCAATATTTATCTTCTGTGAAATATTTTTCTCTTGTGTGCAGTATTCTGGTACAACATGTGCAATTTTTGTGTTTTTTTTGTTCTGGTGCAACACGCGCAATTTTTATGGGTAAAATATTACTGTGAGCAATGTGCAATCTGTCTTGTTACATTGTTACTGTTTTGTCAATGCCTGCTGCTACCAATCAACTGAGGACACTCCAATGTGTACCTGTATATATATTCACAGTGTTCATACATATATATATATATATATATATTTCCACTATGTACATATACACATACATATATAGCTTATATATACATATATATTTGCATACACATACAAATGTCTATATTTATATTTTTTGTATTAGTTGTAAAGTGTAGTTTTATTTTTATCTTGTAGTGTTGTATAGCTTTTAATCTATTGTTTTGCTGCCTCTTACCTTTGTTCTGTCCTCTTTCTGCCGTAAAAATGCAAATTTCCCACTTGTGGGACTAATAAAGGTTCATCTTATCTTATCTTATCTTATCTTATCTTATTATATTTTTATTACAACCAACATGTTAGTTTGTGGCTGGGGAGTTAGATCTGGACACTATAAAGAACAGCTTTTGTTCAAATATTTTACCTTAAAGCAGTAGTTCACAAACTGGGCCTCAGGGACCCTTGGATGGCCCACAGAATATGTTGGGGTGTTAGAATAGGTTTGAGAACCTTTAAAGGACCATTTCCGCATCAGATGTGTGAGTGTTAATAAACTGGAATTGAAACATTAACATAGAAGAGCAACTACTGGTTCCCTAAAAACAAGTTTGAGAAAAAGATCTGTGAATGTGAAGCTCCTTTAAAGAACCTTGTCATGATGTGGCAAAGTTCTAGACCACTTTAAATTTTTTGGAACTTTTATTTTTAATAGTGAAGGTCAAATTTTCTGCCACTGCTTATTTTCGCTGTAAAAGGTGTTGGTTTGAAGACCCCATTATATAGTGATGAATGTGAATCTATCACCCATAGTGATTACATTATACAGACCCCACTACATATAATAGTGTGTTATGCAACAAATCACATTTATTCATTTGAAATGTAAAGAAATGGCATATATGCAAGAAAAACAAGACTGTACACACAACATTACGTTTTCATGAAATTCAAATTGTAATAAAATGCGCTGTTGATCGACAGCTTGGAATCCACACTTTCAAACTCGTCGATCCTGCTTTATATCAAGTGCCTCTTATAACTGTAGACACATATCAACAATGTCTGCAACAACAGAGTAACATCTAATAATGTACTCACTGTTGCAGATGGATTACAGTAGCATGGTGTTTATAAATACACGTTTATCAACTTGAGTGTTTTGATTACAATTATTTTACCATACAGTCATCATAGGTAAATATATTGACACAGACTTTGTAATTATATGCAGTTACCTTAGCAAACACGTTTCTAATTGCAAGAGTAAAAACTGAAGATAATACATATGTGCAGTTACATAACATGAAGTATTATAATCTAGTACATCACTAGGCTGCTCCGTTGTGATATACTACACAGTTATAAGGGACATTTCATATAAAGTGGGACCTATTTCTCCATTTGTTTCAGCGCTACGAGTGAAAACTAACAGATGTCATCGCACGCCTTCATCTGCAATAGTCAATAACTGTGATTTGTGAAGGTGAAGGGGTTAATGCGGTAGCATTTGTGACATTTCGCCTTTTATCTCAGCAGGTCCTTACATATGATCTGTGTAAAGCCAACTGAAATCATCTCCCACCATCATCATAGCAGGAGCAGCCTGCCTAAATCCTCAGAGGAAGTGTTGGGTTTATTCCACTCCGTTTGGCCCCCTTGCGGCTGGCCCTCGGCAGCTGGAGCCTTGCTACGTTTAGGGCCCCTGGTGATCCGCCGTCTCTTCCAAGGACCTCCATTGTCCCGCAGGGTCTTTTCCTCTGCTCAATGCCCTTGGACCCTCTCTCCGCACCCCCCCCCCCCCATTTCTTAAGCAGAGTGAGTGAAGGGCCGGCTCAGGCCACCCCTGCACTGCCTGAGGAACCCCGGCTCTCCCCCGTTTGCGGATCACTAAACAGGACAATCGCTCTATCCATCTTTTCATGGGCCATTGTGGTGCCACCCTGGCTTGAGAAAGGGACTCTTTCAGTGGGGGAACTTTTTCTCTCTCCACTCGCTCTTTCCTCTCTCTCTCTTTCTTTTTTTTTTTTTTTTTGATGCATTTTCTTGGGGGAGGGAGGGGAGAATTTTGATGGCGTGAAAGAGCACCCCCTCAAACTTTGTGTCCGTTATTACAAGCCCCCCCACCCACCCCTCATTCTGGCACATATCAAGTATATGAAGAGGAGTCAGGACTTCAAAGCTGCAAAGGGCTTAGTGCGAGAATAGCTTCCCCCCACCCTACAAAAAAAAGGAATAGGGATGACTAGTGTAGGTCGGAGGAAACTTCAATTAAAAAATCTGTTCTAGAGTGCTGATAAACATTTTACTATAGCCAAACATTATTTGGCAATTAACAAGTAATACTTAATTTAAAATAGTAACATTGTCCTCATTAGACATCAATAACAGTTTTACTGTTTGGAGCGGTCGTTACTGATTATCGTAGCACGCTGTAAATGACAATAGGATACTTTACTACAAGGTTTTTGGCAAGTTTACTTGTTTTTTGAAGCTTGCTTATTCAAGAAAAGATATGTAACTAAATGTCTAGCAAATATTGATTATATAACTTATTAACTTATTATATAAAATATTAACTTGATCCTGTACTACTTTCCTGAAGAATAAACTTAAACGTATTCACTTAATTGAAAATTAAATTGATAACTCAACAATAATAATAATAATAATAATAATAATAATAATAATAATAATAATAATAATAATAATTTTTATTTAATTTCTCAAACTCAAAGTCGCTTAACGGTTAAAAGTTTCTCAACTTTTTTATGAGAATTACTCAAAAGGACTGAACAATAAAAATGGACTTAACTGACTTAACTCCCTCTAAAAGTTGTGATGGTTTTTAACTGTCCAGGATTCCCCAGCAATTATGCACACAAATTTATGGATAACTCTGTACTGTAATTAATTAATTAACCATCATATATATATATATACATATATATATGTATAGCTAATAAGGCTTATTACTTTTTTACATTTTACACACCCACACACCCTTTTCCCATTTATGTTGAGTGACTGGTCTCGATCCATTTCTAATGGAATTTAAACTGCTTTACTATTATCAGTGCAAAACAAACCATTTCTATCGCTTTACTTTGCAGGAAAAAGCACTTTGATGGTCAGATAAGTATATTACTTTGGAACTGTTTGACAGTCGAGTGGTTGACAACAGTTGATACTGTTGACCAATGCCTTACACTTACCATATAGAAAGAACAAGCTGTTTAACAGCTGTTACGGGTTATTTTCCCAATCAGCAATAAATGGTTGTCACATATTTGTGTATAATTCAAACATTGACACAGTTAGTAGGCCTGCAGTGTTTGCAGGCAGGCTTGTCAGCAACGGTGTCCTCTCATGCGAAACTTGGACGTATTTGCTTGTGTATTTGATTTGTAAATACACATGTATTGGAATTGCCTAATGTAAAGTTCTGGGGGCAAATGGCCTGAAGCAAATGGCTGCTTTGGCAAAACAAAAGATCCCTTTGAAGAGGCCCACAAATCCTAATCTCATAGTCAAGCATCCAGGCCAGGAGGATGGAGGAGCATTGTGTGTGATCTGATCTCAGAGGAACTAAGGGCGCTGTGAGTTGCAGGATGACTCTGGGCAGCCCTGCCAGGACCCATCCAACCAACAACAGGCCTGAGACATGCAATTATGCATGCATACCAAGCCACATTCCTCAATGTACCAGAGGCCGAAACAAGTGTGATACGGCTATGAATGAACTGCATGGGTGCAATTTTTGGCCCTTGAACCACTGGATGGTTCTAGTGTCAAAAAATGACCATGGAATAATGCAGTCTCTATGTGTGCTAATTGACATAGCACTGGAGAGAAAGGGCCTGACCTCCTAACCTTTTTTCTTCCCTCATCCCGTACAGTATGCCTTTGTTGTGCGGCGCTGATGTCCGAAGCTCCGAATAGAGGCTTCCTTGAAGGCTCCTGTACAACTGCATAATGTCAAACTGCTTCTTCGCCAGCATTCGCTCTTTTGCTCTGTGTGCTATTTCTGAGCGTGTCCTCTGAAGCCAGTTAGGGTTTACAAAAATGTCACCAAAAGTCAGAGTAGGAGGACAAAAGCGCAGTTATAAAATGGATACTTCCAGTTCAGAAAGCTCTTTGGTTGAGCCACATTTAGAGCCATTGTAAAATACTTGACATATACGCATGAATGACCACACACTGATTGAATTCCATATCAGTTATATCATTGCACTGCTCATGGCATAATCTTTGACTGAACTGACCAATTGCAAAATAATGATTGACAAGGTTTGCCAACTCCAATCCTGGGGGGCTGGTATCAGCACAATTTGGTAGTTTCCCCTCCTCAAACACACTCACCAAACCTGGTAATTTACAGGTAAATTGAACATGTGGGTTTGAGCCAGGAAATCACCAAACAGTGCAAGGCAATGTTCCCCCAGGACCAGAGCTGGTGATGCCTGCTCTGAGCATTACCCCCTCCATCAAGCAAAAGAAAAACTCTTGACGAAACTCCTTAAACCTAAAGTGAGAACAGCAGTGGCAGTAAATCAATCAGAATTGCTAAGACATGGAAAGGTATTGCTGAGGAACATGTTTCAAACTCCAGGCCTCATTTTTCTCTGAGGCTGAAACAGTTTATGGATTAAATTTGGAAGAGATGCTAAAGTAGTTACCAAGCTTACTTACACTTCACTGAAGCCCAGTATTCATAAAGTTTTGTGACACCTACATAAACCTTTCATAACAACTGACATAAACCTACAAAGGCTTATTACAACAAACATCAGTCATCAAAAAGGCTGCTTTGGCCACTTTTGATGTCAATTCACTGATGCTTGCTGGAATAAGCCTTTATAAATGTTTATGCAGGATTATGTCAGTTCTTTTGAAATGTTTATGTACATGTCATGTGGTCTTACAAATACTGGCCTTATGAATGTGTTACCATAAGCTCAATGGTAGGCTAAACATTATCTTGGTTACTTTATGCTGCAAATGCTGTTATCATCTTCTGACAGTTATAAATAATAATGTACTAATATGCATATGTATTGTTTCCTCAAACTTTGCTAAAAGACCTGGTCCTCATCAAGATATTGACTCCAGAGTTAGATTCAGCATTTGCGTTAACTTTAGCATTAGCCATCCAAAGGTTATAAATTAAATCAGCAAAACTTCACCATATGCATTTGTCTCTTTTGAAAGTGAGGAGCCTGCTGTTCTGGCTATGAGTGCTTTTGCATGTGTGTCTGTGTGTGAGTGTTGGGGGGGGGGCAGAGTCCATTTGCCTTCATTTGGCACCACATTTATCTTCATTGCCATTAGTGGAATAAAAGATGACTATTGGGAGAGAATACACTGGCTTTGGAAGCGATGGATGCCCACACAATGGAGTTCTGGGGGTAAAGGGGGCAAAGGGTCTCAAAAGTCCACTCTGGCTTCATCAAAAAAGATGAAAGTTTGCCATGGATTAGACTTTAAAAATGTCTGAGAATGGGATTGATGAGTGTGAGAGAAGATAAGATGCTGCGTGTCTTGACAAATTATATTAGAGCCTAACATCTCTGTCTCTGTCTGTCAGTGTTAGCTGTTCCTTTGAAGCCACTGACAGTGAATATGATAAAATAGGAAAAAGATTCTTTTTGTAGGTTTGGTCATTACCCCGAATGTCCAAAAATGTACCCTATGGGGGCTGGGCAGAGAGCCATTGGTGAAGAACTGTGAAGCCAGCCATTAATCTTCAATACCTGTTACACGGTGCTTTACCACTCCCTGCGTAGTTGGTTTTCCATTATATAGCTGTGATTTATCGTAGGATGGGTTGGAGGGGTGCACTTGGGGGGCCACTTCCAGGGGCAAGGATTTATGATTTCAGAGACATCGTAGCTCAGGCCGCACTCAAGGCAGGGCTACGGGCAGAGGAGCCTCCCTGGTGGCCCTTGCTGCAGTCCCTGAGGAAATTCAGCCCACAGCTCAACCCAGACAACATCATAGCACATCAGACAGTTCTCTTCTTAAAACATACAGAACTAATTAACTCACACTACAGTCTAACGAAGGTCAAACATCTCAAAGGCTTTGTTCAGACAAGCAGCTCAAATCTGGTTTTTCAGCATGTCTGATTTGAGCAGGGCAGATTTTCTGCTGTCTGAATGAAAACAAAAGACATGAAACACACAAACGTGAAATTTGGTATTTTTCCAATTGTCTCCCTAATTTAGTCATGCCCAATTCCACCCGTTACGTAGGTTTTTCCCAGTCATATGACACTGCCAGCATTGGGAGGGCTAGCACATATATCCTCTGAGGCATCCTCTGAATATTTTCGAAATGCCACTGCCGTAACGTCATTGGACAGCTCATCATGCTTGGAGGAGAACTGCCAATTTTGTCATATCAGCTAGCAAACACTCTTGCTGCCTAGCATCATGCTGAGAGATGGGGCAGAGGGAGGGCCATCCTACCCACCAACTGTGCCCTCTTAAACTCCCAGCCAAGGCTGTGGCATCACTGGTGACTGAACTTGTGATTCTCTGATGATAGGGCCAACACAGAGATTTATTTTATACAGAGAGATTATTTTTACTTTGTGTGCTGTAGTTGAGATATAGCACAATGATTCTAGTTATTGTCATTCAGAAACAATGCATATCAAGATCTAAGTTCATAAATGCAACTGGTTCACCAAGTTTTACCCCTCCTTGGTCAGTGTACTCGCAAATGGTTCATTACTATGGCAAATAATGTAGACATGCAAGCAACTATGAGTCAAATCATACAAATCAGATTTGGTCATTTGTAACTTGAAATCTGAACTCGAGTATAATTTTCAGGTTTATGAAACATATCTGATTTGCTGTGCAGTGTGAGCAAAACCTTTATTCAGCATAATGTCAGATTCACTCTCATATTTATGTTTTCCATTCATATCTCCATGTTCTGTTTTGTTTAGTTTTTTGGGTTTTTTTTGCTGCTTCATACATGGCCATAGTTTTGCTGTCGTTAGAACATTTTGTACAGAAACAGTCAATCAAGGAGGGTGAAACGCTTAATTTTGGACCATTTCTATTGGTACATATATCATTTAAATCTTTTTTTTTTTTTAATGGAATGACATTATTCAGCTTGTCTAATCTTGGGTCAGTCCCATGAGCAATAAAAACCAGCATTAAAGAGAACTGGCCTAGTTAATGCCTCAGAATTGAAGGGCTCACGGCCAGCACACCTGAGGGCTTAGTGCAACCAGCAGGAGCTTAACAAGAAGCAGTATGGAGCAGAAGTGGACGGAGACGACAGGCAGGGTCAGAGGGCCCTGCAGGTACAGCACTGGGTGGAAGGATTAGTTCAGGTGATTGATGACTTGTAATGCTCCTGTCGTTAGGCCACTGATGGTCCTGGGGTTTGCAGTGATGCCACTTTAATAGCCGTGACAATTGTGCGCCTGCCTCTGGCACCATTGTGTGGGCAATTTACTACATACCTGTAAATGGCCCACATATTTACAGGCATGCAGTAAATCAGGTTGGTCAACGCTTTATATTCCAAAAAAGAGGGAATCTACAGCTTCAGTATAATGAACATATTAACCTGTGGTGCATATAATCGCTGAAGCCCTAAAGAGAGTGTGTGTTTTGTTCAAATATTACAGCCCCATTTAAAGACAATAATGACAGTATGTACTGCTGAACTGTTTACAGTAACTTGTTGTATACTATTAGAGACTTTTAGGAGCTCTGAGGAAGAAACAGGCAACAAAACCCAAGCCTTTTGTTGAAAATACTTTTTATCTTCATGGCTGTTTTCTGCTAATGGGTTTTCATCATTCCCAGAAGAAGACATTTCCTCGGCTTCTTCAACTGATGTTTTTGTGTAAATTTATTGCGGTTCCAGTTTTAAAGTGATAGTTTTTTTTTCTAACTCAAATGTGCATAAATTTCAACATGTGCTAAATATAGTGGCCAAGTTACATTTGGTGTCCAAAGTTTGCTGCTTTAGTTTAGTTCAATTTAGTAAAGTTAAAAGGCTAATGTAGCTAACAAGTAATGGTTGAAGTATAGCTCAAAATAATCCATTTGACTAAGACTGACATTTAGATAGATGGACAGATGGACGGATGGACAGACAGAGCATGTATGCCTAAATCCTCACACACTTGCCTCATACTGTTTCAAGTTAAAGTAATCTCAAATAGACTTGCTTATGTGGCTTAAGACTCTGTATGATGTACTACGCTACTAAAACCCTTCATGGGTGGGTTTTTTTTTTTTGCAAAAACAGGGCACAGATGCTGCAGCCGGTGCAGACTCATTGTGTCGCATACAGTAACCTGCATGGTGTGTTCCTACGAGCGAATAATTCCATTTACATGGAGATTGCGCTGTGGATAATGGGTCGGAATTAGGCCTGAAAGGGGCAAGATGGTGCTGGGGGAGGAGAGCGGTGCTCAGCAGCAATTAGACCAACACCCTGTTTGAAACCTGAAAACGAGGACTGTCCTTTGTCGCGGCCCTTTGTTTTCTAATCTCCGTTCTCTCCAGGTCTGAGTGCTGCCATTGGCCCCCTGGGTATCCAGGAAGAGTTATTTATTATACCCTCACCCTCACGTTCCTACGCAGGCATGCATGCCCACCTCCTCATAAAGCGTGCGTCTGAGTCTCCGCCGCAACATTACAGAGTGGTACCTCCCTATCACTCTTTTAGGATGGTCATTATCAATTAACATGCAAACCTTTCAAAGATCCCATTATAGAAAATATGAAGTAGGGAGCCTTTTAAAAGAGTTCATATCCACTGTTGATTTATTGAGAAAATACATTTTTATTGGTTGATCAGAGGGGTCTTAACAAAAGTAATAATGTGATTTAATGTTATAAACCAGGGCTGCTGATTTACACTCACCTCACTTATTTCGGCACATTTATGGGACTTCATTCTATTACGTTATTATAATATTATACACTTCAACACTGACTACATACAGTCAGTAGGTAAACAGCAATTATTACTAATTAAAAAGAACTTACTATATCATTGACATCAGTAAGTGGCAGAGCAACTATTACATGAATTATGCAAGAGCTTACTTTGATGATCAGAAAGATATATTAAAAAACTTTTATAGATCTTAGACAGCTAAGTGATGTCCTGTTAAATAAAAGGAAACACTTGTATGAGGACGATACTGAACTGACAATCTCTGCCCAAGTTATAACTATTTTAAGGAGTATTTTAATACGTTATGATCATGATGACCAATGATCACAACCTTTTCTCTTAGAAAAAGGCTAAATGTATGAAGCTTTATGTTGTACAAGCTCAGTCAGAGTGCTCTGTGCTGAAAGGAGTATATGCAAGGCCTTAAAACTTCCTATTCATTTTACCGTAATGGCAGTAACAGCAGGGAAGAGGAAAAATCACATGGTCTTTCTTTCAGTGGTAACAAAGCCTTTATGCTGCAACCCTATGCTTCTGTGTGCTGAATGAAAATGCAGAAATGAATACTAATATATCAACTAAAGAATGTTTAATAAGAATATCTGTACAGACTATTTCATATGTATTACTGATATCTTTACTAAATTACACATATTCATTTTTTTCCCTTTTTTTGGTTCTTTCTTGTTCACTTTCCCCTCCCCATCTGTCTGTCTGCCTGTTCTTTTAGATACCTGTTGCTCCTTTATGCAGAAATAGTTTCAGATCATATATATTTTCATACTTTACCTACAATGATGTGTTATTAGACCTAGAATGCGGAAACCTGCAATGAACTACATTTATGTAGACAGTGCTGGAAATAATCATTTAAAACAATGTCTATACACAAACAGAAAGAAGTAGAATGAAAATATAAGACCACTTTTATGAAATCTACAGTGATTCAGAACTGTTATTGATATGTTCATATCCAAGACATACTTTGTAATTACTTTGTAATTACTACCATACTTTGTTCCTGTGTGAAAAAAAAGAGTATATGCAGATTTTCCAAACTTACAACAGTCAGTGTTTGCAATTTTACAGAAAATGTTCATTTGTCTTGCACAGTGAGTCTGTGTTTGAACTGAATCTACCACTGATTAAAAAATTGAGTAGCTGAAACAAAAAGCAACAGGCCATTTTTAATAGTGCGTTCATATTATATGTTACACGGTATTTGAAAGTGTCGAGGCAGGAATGTGAGGAATTTGAAAGGCTCCGATTCATCCAGAGACAGGCAGTGAGGTCTTTAAAGAGAGAGCGCCCCTATTAGAGCAAAACTATAAACACCACACCAAGTTTAGGACTCGGGTCTATACAAAGAGAGAAGTGTCACGTGTCAAAGAATTGGTCTGGAAAACCCCAGAAACTGACTACACATGCAATCATGCAGAGTATATACACATTCATTTGATAAGAAACTGATCTTCTCCACGTGTTGCTCCTCTGATCTTCTGAAACTGTGCCATGGCACAGCATCTGTCTTCACTGACATCGAGATATTTGAGCTGGACGTTCCTTTTGTCCATGATTTAAAGAAAAAAACTCTTGTTTTTTGTGTCCTCTTTTCGAGAAGTTTGTTTCCACATTCCCACACACGTGTTCACCCAATGAGAGGCTGGGGTGAAAAAGCTCCTGCTGCACTTCTGCCTGGCAACTCAAGTTTGCCCTCATTGGTTCAGGCTAATTTCTGCTTCCTCTTCTTCCTCAGAGTGGAACAAAAGGACCAGAGCCTTTAAAAAGAACCCAAAAAATCTACATTACAATCTATGTCAGAACAACTTCAGTTTAAAAGAAAAAACTTACTAATCTAACTTATAATGTAGTGCTGTTTTATATACTTCTGTTAAGTCTTAAAGAATGTTTAGTCTCAGTTTTAATGAACAGCAATGAATAAAAAGTGATTTCTAAGGGGGAAAAGTTTTGAACATCCATATGGATGTTATATGGATG
>JBBPCZ010000040.1:4319536-4336502 GCA_037974445.1 Brycinus macrolepidotus | reverse complement strand
ACACATACACACACACACAAACGCACACCGACTGCTCAGAAAAGACCCCTCGTTCGTTCCCCCTCTGTTGCCCCCCCCCCTCTGCCCGCCCCCCCTCAGCCGCTCGCCACCCGGGGTAAAAAAAAAAAAAAAAAAAGTTAAAAAAAAGGACCTCCCATTTCCACACTGGCGGCCACAAAGTTCTTTAAGAATCTCCAAGCTGAGCAGACAGCCAGCCTCTCTCTCTCTCTCTCTCTCTCTCTCTCGCTAGCTCTCTCTCTCTCTTTAACATACACACTCTCTTTCACACACTCTCCCCTCCTCTCTCTCTCTCTCTCTCTCTCTCTCTTTAACATACACACTCTCACACACACTCCCCCTTCTCTCCTCCCTCTCTCTCTCTCGGCGCTTTGATCTTCCCTTAACAACAGTTCACGTCATCTAAAGCGAAGCTTTTCTCTTTTTTCCTCGGAAGAGTTTCAGAGCTCTCTCTCTCACACGCGCTCTCACACACAGAGCAGCAGCAGCAGCATCCACAGGAACCTCCTGCTCGCTTTAAAGCGCCTCGCTCCCCACACACCACACACACACACACTTCTCTCTGCCTCGTGGGGGAAACAAAAGTTTGAGGACTCCGTCGAAGCCATGGAGCACCAGCTGCTGTGCTGCGAGGTGGACGCCGTGAGGAGAGCTTACCACGATGCCAACCTGTTGAATGACCGGGTCCTGCAGACCATGCTAAGGGCGGAGGAGAACTACCTGCCCGCGCCCAACTACTTCAAGTGCGTGCAGAAAGAAATCGTGCCCAAAATGCGCAAAATCGTCGCCACATGGATGCTGGAGGTTCGTATCAGCTGAAAGAGTGTTTTTTCTTCTTTTTCTCTCTCTCCTCCGTGTCTTTAACATTACACAACTTTTTTTCTCCCCCTCAAGACAGTGGTTCTCCTCATGCTCTTTGGACCCCAGCTCAGCTAGGCCCTGTTAGAAAGGGAGGATAGTCCTGCGTCCCTAACAAAAAAAAACACCCTGTCACTCCCCAAAAGCTCGAAAAGTGGACTTTTGCTGCACGTATAAAGGCCGAAATGCACTTTTTTTGATGAGAAAAAGAGGAGGAGAGGGGGGGTCCAGCTGTGGAAAGTAGCTCGTCTCGATGTGGGGTGGTTTTTCCGTGTCGTTTCAGCTTTATAAAGCCTGTCGTTTTTTTGCTTCGTTTTCTTCACAAACCAAAGAAAAGCCTCGAGAGGCATTTCGTCGAATTTATTTCCATTTAATATCTATGTACACGTATGCAATCCAGCTCGTGCCAGTAGCCTATTATGCGCCATCTTTGCTCTCGCGCGGACAACTTCTATTAGAAAAAAAGAAAGAAGAGGAAAAAACAGCCCCAAAACGAGCCCGACATTTGACAACACCCGTCCAGAACCGCCCGGTACCGCACCTTTCGGGTCGTGCGTGAAGTTCGGACTAGGTTCCGAGGTGTAAAAAGGAGCTTTATGCCGTTAGAAAGAGGAAACTTTACTTTCAGTTCAGCCGCCAGCTCCGTTTCGCTCGGCGCCTCCGAACCTCTTTTATTTATTTTTTTTTAACCTTTCAGAACTCGAACCTGAGCCGGAAAGGGTTCGGGTTCGGATCTCCGAGGTCCGGTGCTGATTTACACGCCTTTAAAGTCGTCTTTAATGCGCGAGAATAATTTTTATTAATTTTTCAAAGCGCGCACACGACGACGGCCCCGCCGCGCTGCCCCGAGCCTTAAATTTCAATTAAATTCGACCCTTTCTCCCTCACAAACTCGACGTTTTTTGATGCGAGGCGATAGAATATACATTTTAGGACATTTAGGGCTCATTTTGGTGCGCCGCAACAATTTTATAATATTTTTAAATATTTTTTGAAAAGATGACGAACTAGAAATTGACGCCACCTTTTGTAGCATTCGGGGGGAAGCAGCGGCCGCTAGCATGTGCACCACCGCTGCGAGCCTCTGTACAGCTGCTGTCACACGCCTTTTAATCAAACTAGTCATCCACAATTATCAGTCGCAATCTTTGGATTTCACTTTTTTAATTAAAAAAGCCATTTCGTTTAAGAAACCCACCGGGCTGCAGAACAAGTGCACGCAAACCACGTGGGACATTTTTTTTCCTCCCTCAAATATATTTTCTCAGACATGAGGCATAAAACACCTTTTTCAGACACTTCGTTTTTTACTAAATGCAAACAACACGTCTGCTTGCATTTTTTGTTTTTTTTGCTTATTTTTAAAAACTTTTCCTACAAAGATTTGGCATAGAAACCCTTCTGTTTCTCAGGCTTTTTCAGGCTGGTTCTTCATGTGAGTCTTGCCTCTTTTGCAGGTGTGTGAAGAGCAGAAATGTGAAGAGGAGGTCTTCCCCTTGGCCATGAACTACCTGGACAGGTTCTTGTCTGTGGAACCCACTAAAAAGAGCAGGCTGCAGCTGCTGGGGGCCACCTGCATGTTCCTGGCCTCCAAGATGAAGGAAACTGTTCCCCTCACGGCTGAGAAGCTCTGCATATACACAGACAACTCTATCCGCCCCTGCGAGCTGCTGGTAATTACTTTATAATGCATTAGGGATTGTATGGGTTTACATTTTCTGAGATGTGACTTTCGCTGGCTTTGCGATGCTGCAGGACGGAAGTAGCTATGAAAGGCATGCAGACTTTGGGTGCTCTGCATTTTAGTGTTACTCCTCAGCTTTGCACAACACATTCCCCACAAATCAACCATGCAATTGGTTATTGGTTGAAAGATCCTGCTAATTGAATAGCTTAAATAAGCAGCAGTGCTACGTGGTGAGAGATGACACCATCTAGTGGCCAGATCACAGACTGCTCAGTGAGCAGGCATGGAGGCATGAACGACTTCTGAAGTCCTTTATGTGAACCCATGCGTTCTCCTGTCTTTCTCACAGCAAATGGAGCTGCTGGTGCTCAACAAGCTGAAGTGGGATCTGGCCTCAGTGACGCCACACGACTTCATCGAACACTTCCTCACCAAACTGCAAATACATCAGGGCACCAAGCAGATCCTGCGCAAGCATGCCCAGACGTTCGTGGCTCTCTGTGCAACAGGTATGCGTGATACACGTCCATTCCTTTCTTTTGATTGGTGTGCTTTCAAGGTTATGCTCTAAAGGTCAACAGCCTCTGATCTTTATCTGTTCTAAATTGTCACGGCAGGTTGTTCTTTGCCTGCTAAAACGTAATTGAATATTTTCTGAGTACTTGCTTGTGTGTTTTAGGGACCTTAGTCCTGCCTCCCCCTTTGAATTTGCAATCAGAAAGACTTTTTTTTTTATTGGGATGGAAAGAACTGCCCTAATTCCTTGTGCGGAGGTATTATAAACTGACGTGAGCGTCTGTGAGCGAGAGGAAGTCTGTTTCCTTTTGTGGTGATTGCTGTGTCTGCACCATGCCTCCGCAGAGGCCCGAGTGCCTCACGGCTGCAGCCTGTTAATGCAGACTCTGTGAGCACGTCTGATGTGACGCAAAATGACAAAGCTGTCTTAACTATACTGTATACTGTGTAACCCTGTGCTCTTTGCTGAAACTTAGGTACCATTGGTTAAACGAGTGCACCATGTGACTGTGGTAGTTCAGACTCTTCCATAAAAAGATTCTTTTCTTGGTTTGTGAGGAGTGGAGCCCCTTCAGTCTCTATTGTTATGTAACCTATTGCAGTCAGCTTTTGGTCAGTTTATCGTCTGTCTAAAACGGCCCTTAGTGTCTCAGGAAGGAATCTGTCTGATATACCCCTTTCTTTCTTTCTTTGTCCCTCCTTGCACACGGTGGGTATCACTGCGACTCGCTCCCCTTTTATGTTTATGACCTCCGTTTCTTTGAGAAGTGGCCTGGGATGGCAGCCAGGAAGATTGTGGTTGGGTGGGTAGTGCAAAAGGGGGCTAGCCTCTGACATGAATGGCTTGGGGTGATGGCTCCCGTGCCTTTATGTTCAATTTGTCTTAACAATTGCCCTCTCGTCGCTGGGCTAGAAATGGTAGACTGCTACCTATGAGAGGGGCTGTTGTGCTGTGTTGCTACATTCTCCATGTGTGGGCAAAGCCCATAGTGAGAGAGGGATCGAGGGGGGAAAGTCCCTACTTTGATTTATAATGTCTCTCATCTAATGCTAGCAGTGTTGGAAGACACTGAACAAGCACTCGTGTTTCAGCCACTTTGTGTCGGGAGGAAGTCATTTGCTGGGGAACGTGCCTTTTTAAAGGTGACGTTTGCATGGATATTCTAAAAATGTCTAAAACACACTTACATGTTTGTGAGTGGGAAAGGCCTTGATTTATTGGAGAGTTTTACCATGGGGGTGAAAGTTGCAGTAGTAGTGGGGGGGAGGGGGGGATGTGGGGGGCAGGACCTACAGCACAGTCCTCCCCACCCCCCCAAACCCTTAAATGCCCTGAGTCCCTCCCCAGCATGGTGTCACCCCAAAATGTCACGGACTGTCCCCTGCCACCACCACCCTCATTATGATTTAGTCATGCTACACTTCATTATACGACCCCCCCTCAATTGCCAACTTGTGCGTTTCCTCTTTTCAGTGGCCAAGAATGTGTCTTTTTTTTTTTGCAGTGTTATTATTTTATTCTCCTTTACTCTCCTAAGGCTGTGTCCACTTCACAAGTTTGAATCAATGCTTAGACCTCGTTGATTTTAAAACATGAGATCTAACCCCATTTTTATCTCTCGCAGACGTCAACTTCATCGCATGCCCTCCCTCCATGATTGCAGCAGGCAGCGTAGCTGCAGCAGTGCAAGGGCTGTACTTGAAGAACAGCGACAGTTCTCTCTCCTCCCAGAACCTCACCAACTTCCTCTCGCAGGTCATCAGAAGTGACCCGGTAAGTCCCTGCTTTCCCCTTCAAGCAAAGTCACATGTGGCTGAGTTTTTGGCAAATTATTATCAAGTTTTTGGTGGTAAATGCTTCTGCTTTCCTCATCAGGATTGTCTGCGATCGTGCCAGGAGCAGATTGAGTCGCTGCTGGAGTCGAGTCTGAGGCAGGCCCAGCAACACAGCATCTCCACAGAGACCAAACGAGTGGAGGAGGACGTGGACCTCTCATGCACTCCCACAGACGTCAGGGACATTAACATCTGAGGGGACAACTCTTCATCTCTTGAGTCTTAATTTTCATGGGGTATGGGCTTTGACCAGAGGCATCGTGGGACAAGAGGGAACCTAGGCCCCCACTGGAACCCCCACCAACACCTCAACCAATCATAATCAGCCCCTCAGAGTGCCCTTGCTGTTTACCCCTCAGTGGCGCCCCCTGTGGCCTTCATGATTGGGCTATTGCTGGCCAGGATAACCAGCAGAGGACAAGGGAAGGATGAAAACCTTGTTGAAAAATCCCAATGAAATCCCTTCCACATTGCTCATTACTCTCTCTTTCAGGCCCTCTCCGCATAACTTGAGTTAAAAGACGAAAGAAAAAAATGTATAGGTAACCTAGGATATTTTTTTTAATTGCAACAACTACATTTCCAAATGTAGCTGTGACTTGTCAGATCTACAGACAAGAAAATAGGTTGGTAATTTTATTTCAAGTGTGTCAAAAAACCAATTTTGAAAGAGAAGAGGCATTATTTGTATGTTTGATCTCTCTTTCTCTTAGCTAGTATTTTGTTACACATGCTAACAGTTTCCCCAGCCATTTTCGCAGTCTAGGCATGTGTATGTATCCCCGCTTGCTTATGCGTTTAGTCACTTTATTCTTATTGTCTAGACTTCTAAAAAAATCTCTAACATGTTTCTCTTCTCTTTCAAAATGGTTTGTGTAACCCTAGTATATTTTGTTAAGCATGTGTTATTTCTATGTTATGATTTAGAGGCCTGTGGATTGCCAAAGCTGAGGTTTTAATTTAACATCAGACAGAACCATTGACATTTTTTTTGTTTCTTTCTTTTTCTTTTTTTTTTTTTGTGCTTGTTTGATTGTCCTCACTGCCAATGCCATCACTGGTTATGACACAATAAGCTTCTCTCTTACCCGCTCCCTTTGTTACGCTCACAGTGCAATCCACAGTCTACTTTTCTGTTTAGATTTATGTATTGTAATCTAAAACCATTCCATTTAAAAAAAAAAAAAGCACTTTCAGTCCGTCTTGTAAGGCTGACTTATGAAAAAAAAAATCCACATTTGTAAAACAAAACTGAAAAAAAAAAAAAAAACATGGAATGGAGTAGGAGTTGATGACGACAGGCTTGTGTCCTGTCCGCAGCATGGAGCAGGTCTCTTTATGGTGTTATTGGATAGAAAGTGTGAGAGAGAGAGAGAGGAAGAGAGTGTGCGAGAGAGAAAGAGAGATTGAAAAAGACACAGTACTCTCAGACCAGAGTCAAAGCCCGAGGAGCAGTACAGCATCCCATCGCTACCCTACTGCCTGAGACGGACAGATGCTGGAGAATGTTATGGTGCAATCCCGATGAGAGGGGCCCACGCAAGTCTGCCACCATTCAGCCACGCGCACCCTATAGCTTCAGATGCATTAAAGCCTTTTAAAACACTAAAGTACCTAAAATAGCTATATCAAAGATTGAGAACTATTTATTTTATTCTATTCCCCTCATAAGGCCAGTATGGAGCGCTGAAAAAGCGGATGCCTAAGTGCGCTCGGTGTCAAATGTGTGCTCAGCGCGCACCTGTCTGCTACCTTGTGCGAAACAAATAGTTTTTTTCTCAAAAGCTCAATAGGAGTGTCGTCCAGAGTCGGAGAGAGAGCTCGATTCTCAGAGAAAACAAAAGTGCTGCGGCTTCTAGAAGATTTTGCACAGACCCCCCCCCAAGATATCTGTTTTCTCTCGGCTGTCCGCGGAGGGGACAAGAGGACGAAGAGGGACTTTAGAGGTGGCTGAGGGAGACGTGGAAATAGGGGCGACGCCTGGACATCGGAAAGTAACTGCAGAACTAAGGTGTTTGTACAATGAGAAAAGAAGAGAACATGGGAGCACACACTCCTCGTATTTAGCTGCTATGGAGGGATTTCCAGCAAGTTTGAAACTTTCAAATGGAGAGAAAAAAAAAAAAAACCAACAAAAAGAAAAAAGACATGCTTCGTTCTCTTGTCTTGTTTTGCTGCTATTTTTGGTTTTGTCTATGTAAAATGTCAATATACTGCCATGTAATAGGTTTTAATTTTCTCATAGAAAATTATATTATTGACAACTTTTGTTTCTTTTGGTAGGTTTTTTTTTTTATGTGATCAGTTTTTATTAATGTGATTTCTGCGCTATTCCAAAAAAAAAAGGAGGAAAAAAGAAAAAAAATAGACAAATGTTCCTGTCTTACCCACAATACCTCAAACAGTCATGATTTAGCAATGATGATTTAGCCTGGGATTTTTTTTTTCTTTTCTTTTTTTTTCCAGTTCTGTCTTTATTTTACTTGGTCATTCAGTGCCTGCTAGTCTGGTTGTAAACTGCAAATGGACACGCATTACTCATCATCCTTCTGGGTCCTGATATGAGCAAGTAGAGAGAGCATTTAATGAAATTGGTGCCATAAACAGCTTGATTATATAACTCGTTTGAGTTTTTAACTGTTTCATTGAAAGAGACTATATGCCCCCCTTTAGGCCTCTTGTGGCCCGATCTTAATGTATTTATGAAGCTTTTGTTCAAATTGAAAGCAGATATGAGTTTGTGAATGCCATGTCTATTTACAAAGCCATAGTGTTGATTTGTAGTAATTTAACACAGCTCCCTTGATAATGTATCGGAAGACAGCGCTCTTGCTTTGAACGCAAGAGGTTCGGTGTGTTTCCATCACATGTGTCATTATCACAATAAATGGAAAGTAGACAGAATCACCAGCGGTTCTTTCCTTCTTCACATTCACATTCATGTTATTTTGCCACCTATACATACAATCAGAGCTAACTTTTAACGCCCCCCCCACCCCCACCCACAACCCCTCTTTAGCCATAGACATGGTGCTGCTATATGATGTCCTATATTGTGACTGGAGATAGTAATTTATATAGAGGTGCGGCTTTGAGCTATAGGATATAGCTACTGGCTAATCCAGGACCCAGGGGGACAAAAACATGGTATCCTCTGTATAGTATCAGGAATGTTTGTTACCTCAAGACAAAAAAAAAAGAAAAAAAAGAAAAGTGTCTAACAAGAGCTGGCACAAACGTATGCGATTGACACGCTGAGACACACTTGTCATGCATTAAAGGAAATAAAAAGAAAAACAAAAAGACAAGATGGTGTGGAGGTCTTCACCCATGCTCTCCTCTCGATCGTGCAAAAGGAGATAACGGCTCAGTGGACTGAGAAGTCATTGCATCCTCCCATCCCCACACCCTAAAAAAGCTTGGCTTTGTGTCTCAATTCTGTTGTAAATGAGGGCAGTCGCTCTTAGTCTTTTTAGTCATGAATGGCGTTTAATTCCGAGGGGTCAAAGGCCAAGCGAGGACACTCCGTAGCAGATACGGTGATGACTGGGGAATTAAAATGACGCTTCATGTCTGTTTTCTTTCTTTTTTTGTTTGTTTTGTTGGGTTTTTTTTTTTACCAGTTGCTGGTCTGAAATGCACAATCTTCACCTGCAGACCCATTCTAGACATGATGTTAGCTAGAATTAAACTTGAGCTTCAAAAACCAATGGTCTTTAATTGTCTGTTTCCTATCTTTGCATTAACGCCACATCTGCTGCTGCCTTGCTAAACATATTTGACAGAGTTCAGCCAGTCATAAATCCTAAGTTTTCCTTTAATAATAAATATGTCTGTAATTTTCTAGGGCTGTGTAGTTCCAATTTATTCCTCTAAAGCTCATTCCCATTTTGGCCGATCAGACAAAGTCATAATACAAATGACATTATTTGCTCATTAGTGGACCAAACTGGCATTTTACATTCACAAATGAAATATCAGTTGCGTATTCAAATAGCATGAATCAAATAAAGCGCCACACTGAAAGTAAGGGGCAGTCGCATAATTGGGCTACATTATAATACAGGTGGAGCAACTGCATTCAAATACAGTGCACTTTTTTGCCCCACAGAATTAATGTCATAAATGTGTTTACACATCAAGCAAAACAAAAATCATAAACTGGGCAGTTCCCAGTCATTAAGCAAATATCTGATCTTGACTGATTCCGGTCACGCATCCCTTGAAATTTCTGTAGTAAATAATATTTCTCAATACTCAGGTAACAGTCTGGGCACATCCCAAGAAAGGTTTTCTAGAAATTAAGAGCATGGTCATTCATAATAGTGGATAAACCCATGTGACCACAGTTTAAAAGCCAATCAGGCCAAAGAGCTGTATTTAAAAGCAGTCCTTTCTATACAGAGGATATTCCCATGGAACCGTCTCCGTAGGGAACCTTCTCAGCGGGTTAAGTGAATAAACCCAGTCCATGGTACATTTCAGGAGGGTGTTACCCATCGTTTATTGTCAAACTACAATCAGTCTGAACCAGGAGACAGTCTTTCATGTTCTGTTTAGACCAGGCCTCGGGACAGGCTGGCGAGATCCAGCAAAGGAAAAGGAACTCTGACTATTTCACACTCTCGCGCCACTGTCTGAGGTTTGCGATAATACTGTGTCTTTGGCTTTTGGCATCCCAGTGTGTGCGGTTTGAGAGGAGAGAGCAACATTGCTTCCCACATTCCGGCAAAGAAAAAGCGAAAAGGCTGGTCAGAACGTGCGACTTCCACAGCAGGGCTGGCGCCTGGAGCTTCAGCTTCAAATCCTGGCTGACACATTTCAACAAGGCATTCACCTTCAGTGATGTGGTTTAGTGGGGCTGCGAAGGCTTGAGAAAAGCAAATGAAATGAGCTTGCATGTTCTGCGAGCAGCTCTGGGTGCATATCATGTTATATGTTGTTGTGCAGCATTGCATCTTGGCCTTGAAAGTTTGAGGGATTGCATGATTGCATGCATCCTTTTTGTGTTTCCAGTATGCATCATATAGCCACTGGGAACCCCTCCACTTTCATAAAGACCGCAGGCGTGTTTCTAGATGATCCAGCTAATGGGAAAATAAACTATTTCGAACAGCCCGCCCCCAAAAATCCAGCCCAGAGCACTTGTAGTTGTTCAGACGTTCCTCCCACCTTCAAGATACCTCCTCAGAAAAGGGTTGTTAGTCTTGAAAATGGAAAATCTCACTCAGTATACAGTAGTGGCATCACTGTAGGAGGTGAGTAGCCATATTTGCAACAGCTCAAGAGCTCAGATCAAGAGTTAAAATGATAAATTCTGTTCAATCTTGAAAAAAAATCTTTTTATGGAATTGTGAGGCATAGGAACTTCTTTACGTTCTACCTCTTCTTGGTCTCCTCAGATAACCAGAGGAAACAATGTCACCCAATGGAAGATCATTTGGATTTATAATTCATTAGTGCCTGATCTTTGGCACTTAAGCAAAAGCTTTCAACTTTACATATGTAGGCTACTAGTTTACTGTAGAAATCAGAAGGATCACCTGTTTTTACAGCACAGTCAGTCAGTTTGGGGATTCAAGAATTGGTACTGAGAAGAATTAAGTGGTATTGCCCATCCCCACTAAGTGCAAACTTGGTTTGACCTCATGTTACACATCAGAGAGGGATACTCCAGGGAGCAGCCAATAGGTGGAGGACAAATGCTGCCTTACACAGACTGGGAGTGAAACATCTACTGCACCAGAGAAATTTATAGAGCAGGGTTTACCTAAAGCCTTTTCAAGGCTGTTACTGTGTGGATGCCAAATCTGCTGCATTCCACTGCACAGTGAGCTGTCAAAACACAGTAAATTAACAGAGTAATCTCACACGGGGCACTTCCCATTTACACAACGC
Source organism: Brycinus macrolepidotus (assembly GCA_037974445.1). Classification (NCBI taxonomy): domain Eukaryota; kingdom Metazoa; phylum Chordata; class Actinopteri; order Characiformes; family Alestidae; genus Brycinus; species Brycinus macrolepidotus. Next base: position 4,325,689 of record JBBPCZ010000040.1, on the reverse strand, counting down.
TGACAGTCTAATCAATATAATGCCTTAAATGATGCTGCCCTGTATTTTCACTGTACAGTCATAGGTAAAGGTTTGGGAGTGTCTGGTTAAATATGTTCTGTTGATTTTCTAACTACATACATCATCTACAGAGGACATCACGTTGCAATGCAGAATTACTGTTTATTTGATACATTGAACATATTGGGCAAAAAAAGAGAAACTAAAATGTTGCCTGTGCAAAAGTTACGGAATATTTTAAATTTTATTTTATTCCAATATGTGAAACTAAACAATAAAGTGTGCATAAAGTTACAGTAAAATGTCATATTTAAGTACTTGCTTAGAGGATGTGTTACTTTACACTATATTGACAAAAATATTGGGACACCTGACCACTACACCAACAGGGACTTTAATGATATTGCATTCAAACACATAGACTTCAATATGGAGTTGATCCCCCCCTTTTACAGCTATAACAGCTTCCACTGCGGCACAGTCATGCTGGAATAGAAAAGGTTCTTCCCCAAACTGTGTCCACAAAGTTGGAAGCATGGCGTTGTACAAAATGTCTTGGTCTGGTGAAGCATTAAGATTGCTCTTCACTGGAGGTAAGGGGCCTAGTCCAAACCCTGAGAAACAGGTGTGTCCCAATACCTTTGTCCATACAGTGTATTTTCACAGAGAAAATAACTGAGCTTTTACAGGCTGAGACCGGTGCATGTCTTGATTTATTTTATGAGAACTGGACATTTTGAGGTGGCACCTCACAGAAAAAGGACCAGGTTTAATTCCTGGCTGGGGCAGCTGAGGGCACTTTCAGTGTGGAGTTCTCCCTGTATGTGTGGGTTTCTGCTGAGTACTCAGGTTTCCTCCCAAAGACATGCATGTCACACGAACTGGAGATGTTAAATCACCTCTAGGTTTGTCTGCAGTGTGATGGAGAGGTGACCAGTCCAGGGTGTTTCTCAGCTTTTTGCCCTGTGACTGCTGGGATGTTGTTTACTTTCGGATTCCAAATATCATGAACATAAATCAGTGAAACCAAATGACTTCTTCAGGTGGTCTTTTGGAGTGGGGCTTTACCCAATTTTCTGATATCACAAGACTCGCAGCCTTTATCTCAATAAGCACAATAAAAAGTCGTGAACAGTGGAGCAGCCTCGGGACCCCCCAGCCTTCAACCCCAATGAAGTGGCAGGACCTTTCTTGTCTGTGCTGTGAATAGGAATTGCGCATTTATCATCCACATCATGAACTATGCAGGCAAGCGAGTGGCTCAGTGCTGAGATTGGAGCTTGTGCATGTGTCTGTGTGTGTGTGTCTGTGTGTGTGTGTGAGGGTGGGGGGTATGAGGCACCAAGGCAAAAAGGGAGATACTATGCCACCATTCAGCCAGGGGGCTTTTTTTTCTGGAGTGCCCGTCGGTTGCATTTGTCACGTCCTCCTTTCATGTCACCACTCGCCACCTGCTCCTGAAATTCCTGAACATTTTCTGAAACCTTCCAGCGTCCTCCTTCATTTGCTCGGCCTCCCTCCCTCTCGCTGGCCCCAGCCACTCTGCTCCGCCAGCTGAAAGGAAACCAAAGAAACATTGCTCCTCCAGCTTTCTTTCAGCCCTCTTTCTCCATCCCCCCTCCCCTCTCATGTTCATGTTCTACTGTTCTGCATTTTGAATTAGTCACACAGACACAGACACACACACACACACACAACAACTTTACAACAATGTTAGAGTCCCATACATAATCAATACAGCTTAACCCGTGGCTGATGAAACAGATGCTAATTTGACTATTAGACCTACACAGATTCAGTGTAACACAAATATCAGACTGAACAATTGGACGCAGCTCGTGGCATTCAAAATAACCGCCTGCTGTCGAGTGAGGAGTTACAGTTTAGCACCGGTATGAAAGGGGCTGGTGAAAAGGCCCAAAATAAACATAATGCTCCCCGTATCCCAAACACAGTCAGTCATGTTTGGCGCCAGAAACTTGTCCAAAGTATGACTGATAAGGGACAAAAGTACACTGCATAGCTAAAACAGGAGCTGTGTTCATCCTTAGTCATTACTTTTGTCCATTGTTGTAGATAACAGTGTACCATACAGCACCGGAAACCACATAAGCGTCATCAAGATGCAACGTTTGACATGGTTTCAGGCAAGTGTGTGATGATTTAGGAATGCATCCTACACATCTCTAACCAGTTGGTTACACTGTCATATCCAAAGGTTTGAACACCCCCAGTCAAACTGGGCTTTGTTGAGTATCTAAGTAAAATGTTTTTTTTTCCCCCTAAAATACAGAAACTGCAGTGCAGTTTCTATTTATTTGCTAAGTTTAACACGTTAGAGAAAAGTAAACATAAAACAACTCTTACACAGGCCACGTTTTTTTTTCTTGCCTCAATATATTAAGTTTAGCAAACAGCAATTGTCTGTTGAATTTCTTCCTGTAAAAGATTTCTAAATCAATACAACAATTTGACCAGGGGCATCCAAACTTTCGAATAAAGTTCTGAGCTTCCATTACTTACTGCATTATACACATAGTTCCAGTGTAATAGAACCAAACATCATACACCAAACATTACTTGATTGACTAGATTTAGGGTAAGGGGGCAAACAGTGTACATTTTTGCCACTGGTTCTGGCAGCACATCTGTAAGCGGACAGCCATCATGCTTTTCTCTACAGCCAACATACATGAACTCATGAAGGCAGGTCACACAGGAGCTAGCCGACTGGAGTCATTTCAGGGTCTCTCAGTGGCTGATTGGAGGCCTTTGGGGAAGAGCAGGGTTTTATCTGTCAGCGCTCTGAAGGTGCCGCCATCGGGCCCCCGTGTTCACCTGCTGCTGCCCAGAGCGGAGACCAGCTGCCACCTCCAGCACCACCCCTCTCATTCCCTGCCAACTCCCGGCCGCCTGAATCCTGAGCTGCACCTTCAGCTGAAAACGGGAGGGGGGTGGAGGGGGGTGTGCAGAACAAAACAGCAACGCGTCCCACAGCCCCTGCCCTCTCACGCGGGCCCCACTGCCGCATTGTTGCGGCCACAGAGGCCGTCCCCACACTGGGCCCAGGAGAGGGGCCGAACGATATCTGTCAGGAGACTTTGCTGACCACCCGTGAAATGGTATTGAGAGAGACCCAGCGGAGGAATTTCATGGGGCCCAGAGCTGGTTAACCAAAACTAACAAAAGGTAACTGGGATTTGTGCCAGCAGCAGGTGTAAGCATTCGCATTATAAAAATCACACTCATTCTCTAGGGGTGGAGGGAAGGGGGGGGGAGTCTGGTGAGGTAACTAACGCAAGGCTTCTGATTATATCATGAGGCACAAAAAGAGATAAGGTTATCTAGTGTGGCGGCACTTCTTCTGAAATGCAAGACATCTTTGAAAGTTTCACCACAGCACTGCTCAACAAAGAATGAGGACAGAATACAAATTCTTTAGAGAAGAAGGGAAAAAAAGAAAACAAGACAACCAAAAAAAAAAAAGGGTCATTAAAGCCAGAGGACAGAAGAGTCCCTTCTTTATTGCAAAAACACATGGTCAGTCACTCAAGATACAAATCCTTGTTAACAAGTAATTTGGGTGGGAGTCAAAGGATGTCACTTATTATACATGTTTCTTGTTCTTGGCTTAACTCCAAATGATGTAAATGAACCCTAAAGACCACAGTAAAAGTCTGCCAAGTCACCGTGATCACTTCTTCAGTCTTCTTGCCAACTACAATAATAAAAACTGGCATATGTAACTAAAATTCTTTCTAAGTCTTAGGACCTCTGGGACTAAATTAGCTTTCATCCAAATAAGAAATAGGTTATATTTTATGAAAACAGGCTCCTAATTCAAAGGAATTTGAATACAAATGTATTAAAATAGTGGATAAAATGGGACCATCAGAAAATCTCTTCAATCAACAGCATGAAAATAAAAATAAAGCTCTATAATTATTTCTCACTGACTTTCTCAGTTGCAATATTTCCACTTATACCCCTGCAATTTTTTATTTGCTCCAGCAGAGGGCGACGTGAATTTCTGAGCTGAGCACTATTCTCCTGCTTCACCACAAGGTGGCGTCTGTTCTTTGACTTGTAGTGAATTAAAAAGTGCACTCTCATGTAGACTGCATGAAAATACATAAGATTTCAAACAGAGGCAAATGCAACTCTGTTTTATCAAGTACTCACACACAAGCACACACTCTCCATCAAGCATCTAACATCGCAGGCTTCTTTCACAGCACGCAAAAAACTTGCTGTCTCACTTTCTAACTACTTTCTCAGTGCAACTGCTGTCCCATTCCAGACCGAAGCATAAGCCTTTCACGTCTGTACGTCAACACCAGAGGCTTGAGCCCTTAGAAAACCTGCTCACTGTTCACGCCCTCAAACCTCATCTCTTCACATTAGCAGGACAGCACTGTTTCATTCTTATGGCCACTGCAGGCCACGTAGTGGATGCCCAGGTCAGTGTACTCCACAGGAAAACACCTTTGAGAAGCTCTGAGCCTTCCACAGCAGGATTTAAGGTCTGCAGTCTTTCAGAAAGACATCCCAGATGATCCGCTGACGTACTCACGGAAGTCTGCAGCCACGTTCAGTAAAGAGCATACCTGTGGAATCGAGAATTGTTATTGTTACTTTTCTTAGGTTCCTAGATGATGAAAGACATGTTAGAGCTTAAGAGTCTACTAACACTGCTCATTAAGCAGTACAGGGAAGAACAAGTACATTTTGACAGAAGACACACATTCAAATGCTACTTTAAGAACTATTCTACATTAGCTAATGTTAAAAAAAGTATCTTGATGAAATTTACCCTCATTAAACACAGCATGGAAACCACTCTGATGCCAATCAGTGAAAAAATTAAGTAAAGTGGCCCCTTATAGTCATGCGTAAACACACCACAGCACAGCACACAGTGTGAACAATGTCAGATTCTTTCTCTGCATTTAACCCATTCACCAAGTGAAGCAGGGGGCTACCTGCCACAAGGGGCGCCCGAGGAGCAGTGTGTGGGGATGGTACTTTGCTCAAGGGAACCTCAGTGGTGCCACTAGCAGTCCTGGGATTTAAACCCACAGCCTTCTGATCACAGGAGCAACTCTCTAACCACTAGGCCACCAGCTGGCCCAAAGAAAGTTTGTTTTATGCATTCTGTTCATAGCTGGATTTGAACCGGAGTCACCAAGTTTCTAATCCACAGCACAAACCCAGTCTAAGTAAAGCAGAATCTAAGAAACAAAGATTACATTGCTATACCTGTCTGAACTTGGCCCTTATTCTTTCCATGTCCTCCTGGAGGTTCTCATACTGTGGGTCTTCAAATGGAAACTTTTGGATCAGTCCAACCAGAGACTCCACAGCTTTCAGCCTTTTTCTGGGAGTATAGTAATAGTTGAGGTGAACGGGAATGGAACACTTTAACGTCATAACAAGACAATAAACAGCCTACCTTGCTTTCACATCCTCGCTGTTTTGGAGAAGACATTTCCATGCGAGTGCAAAGCCATGATAAAAGGAAACCTGAAATAATGGATATCAAGGCCAGAGATGACCCATTAACTCAATAAAACATGAAAAGTTATCACTTAATTGATTACATTCGGTCTTTCGTACACACAGGACTGATTTTTAAAAATACAAAATCTAAATTTAACCTGAACACCAGTGTTAACATTACATATTACTAATAACCAAGGTTTAAACAAGTGCTATCAGATGTTCATCCAAGATCCAACTGTAAAAAAGGCTAAAAAAAAAAAAAAAAAAAAAAAAAGGCCATTACACCAACAGGAACTTTAACACTGCATTCAAACACATAGACTTTAATATGGGGTTGATCCCCCCCTTTTACAGCTATAACAGTTTCCATTCTTCTTGAAAGGCTTTCCACCAGATTTTGGAGTTTCTATGGTAATTTGTGCCCATTCATTCTATAGAGCCTTTATGAGGTCCAGCACTGATGTTGGACGAGAAGGTCTGGCTCGCAATCTCTGCTCCAGTTCATCCCAAAGGTGTTGGATGGGGCTGAGGTCAAGGCTCTGTGCGGGCCAATCAAGTTCTTTAACACCGAACCCATCCAACCATGTCTTTATGGAGCTTGCTTTGTGCACTGGGACACAGTCATGCTGGAATAGAAAAGGTTCTTCCCCA
>JBBPCZ010000040.1:4299642-4311978 GCA_037974445.1 Brycinus macrolepidotus | reverse complement strand
AGATAGATAGATAGATAGATAGATAGATAGATAGATAGATAGATAGATAGATAGATAGATAGACAGGACAGACAGATGGATAGAGAGATAGACAAACAAACAAACAGACAGACAGACAGATGAATAGAGAGGTAGACAGATAGACAGACAGACAGATTAATAGAGAGGTAGACAGACAGACAGATGAATAGAGAGGTAGACAGACAGACAGATAGTTAGATAGATAGATAGATAGATAGATAGATAGATAGATAGATAGATAGATACATGGAAAGACAGATAAATGAATGGATGGATGGATGGATGGAAAGACAGACAGATAGACAGACAGCTACTTCTGCCATATAGAAATACTGAATCTCAGAACACATCAGTACAGAAATGCAGTAACACTTTATTTAAAGAATCAGGTATTAACACGTACCCTTGTTGGCTTAGATAACAAAGGTTCTCTTTGTGTAATGAGGTAGTTTTTGGTGTTATGTTCTATTTTTATTCTGGGATCGGAAATGATCCAGGATCGGAACACCAGTCCAGTAATTGAGTCCACCCACAGGTGGAGACTGTAACCTACATTAACAGCCTCCATCTGCACTTATAAGAGCTCACTATCTAGCATGAAGGCACCGGAACGATCCATAGTCATTATATATTTGTCACACACCGCAAAGCACTTTTCATTTCTAGAATGATATTTCTGTTTAAAAATAAATAAATGAACACTGAAACCTGCAGTCGACGTTTCAGTGGTGGGACGTTCATGGAATTAAATGGAGACAACAGAACAGCAGCTCAGCCTGGAGAAAGTTTTGCTGAATCAGTGTTCGACCTGAATTTGAAGGTTTATGTCCCAGGCTCATGATCCAACAAGTTGATTTTACAAATGCAAAAGCAAAAGAATTTCATGACTTCTTTATTATGCTCATCTGAATTAGTTAAATAAAACCCACCAATGATCTGTTACTTGTTAATTATGTGTTTGTTGATAAATTGTTAAGAGTCATTTATGACGACTGGTAACTATATCGTCACTGTCAGATAAAATCCTTGTATCTGCAGAATAGTGACTTTACAAAAGAAAGAAAACATTCTTAACTTTCAGTGAAATTTAATGCACAGAGATTTTATTCATTTTGGGCCATTTTTGTTCGTTCAGTCACTGTAAAACTGTACCACAGTGTAAAGGACAGGGATATTTTGGAATTAAATATGCAATTAAAGTGGAGATATAAGGTTTTTTGTTCTGACAGCAACGATATGTAAAGTGTCTTGCAATTTTATTGTAGTTTCAGAAGAACTGATGCTGCAGTTCTGAAAAGTCTACGAGTTCTTCTTTTTCTATAGAAGTACTGTGACATACTCTCAGTGTCAATACAAATGAACAAGTCAGTATTAAAGAACTCCTCCATCAAGTCTTTTTTTTTTTACCCCTTTCTCAACAGAGAATGCTGCAGCATAGAAAACGCATACAAAGCATTGAAGTTGAGTTTTATCCCACAGCACCTCCTCCTCCTCCTCCTCCTCCTCCTCCTCTTTCTCTATGTAGCCCCATACCTCACATCTGCCTGGACTGTTTGCCCACACCACCAATCACCGGCCGGTCAATTACCAGCCAGTATGCTTCCTGTTAGTGAACGCATCGTTGTGAGCTGTTAGGCCGTCGGCCTGCCCTGTGAAGTCTTTGTGCCGGGGGACTTGAAAGGCCTGTTATGAAATAAAGATAGTTTTGGGGCCAAACTGTTTAATGGAGAAGAGGCACTTGAGAGGCGGATGGATGTTTATTTGCTCGACAGACAATAAGGCTGACGCAGGTAGGTGGAGCGGGCCAGCTATTTTAAGGGGGGCCTTTACAACCCTCATACATTCTGTTTATTGGAGCAGAAAGCTGTCATTCTTTCGGGCAATGACAGAGCTCCATTTAGCTCCAGCTCGTGGCTAGGAATACTTGTGTATTAAGTGACCACACCTGTCTCACTCCGCCTGCCCTTTTGTTATGATGAGATGTTAATTTGAATGGATGTCCCATGTGTTGCGTATTGCCAACGTTACGGAGAGAAAACTCTATTGTAATGAATTTATGTTGCTTTACCAGAGGAATGTGAACAAGTTTGTAAAATAGACTGGCATTTCCTTTACAGGGGTGCTTCTCTTTTCAAATCCAATAGCAAGGTCAGGGTCTGCTCTTGTCTCCTCTGATGGTCAAACAGTGTTCCAGCCTTCATAGTTCAGTTTTCAGAGGGAACTCAGTTTCCAAGTCTACTGTCAGCAAGCTGTTGACCCTAGATCTATTTCTGTTGTCCATTTGGTGGCCAACTCTGACATTAACATGACGAAGAGACTTCGGAGCTTTGCAGGGATTTCTGCATGCTGATCTTCCTAAACAGAGACAAGCCAACCAGCTTATAGCTGCCAGTGACGAAATTCCTCTGATCAGAGGAACAATTGAGCTGTAAATGTCACGGCAGACATGGCATCTCCCTCGCCCTCTGTTGTCTTAGCGAATGCTTTTGGGGTTAGCATAAACCATCTTAGCCTGGAAACTGAAACGTGATGCAAATTGTCGCTTTAGGAACAAAACCTTTATCTCCAAAGTGGTAAGTTTATGGGGCAAGGAAAAACCATGATGAGATTGTTTTATTGGTCCATTTAGGACTGTTCATAAAATGCTAGAATTTTTGAGAGTTGAAAAACTTTTTTCGATGGGGTTACGAGCTTTTGACATGACAGCAACGAAATATTTCACAAAACGACATTAACAGGAGCCACCATTGCAGCTTCTTAGAGTGTCACTTGAACCGGCTGGCAATATCCCCTCATTAGTCAACCCTCAGAAAAAGGAAGGGCCCACTCTGCTTTAAACAGGCTCCCCTTTCAGGGAAGCAAATGGCATGCCTGGAAGGGCAGCAGCTCTTCCCCTCCTGCACCCTCCCGGGCGGGCCGCATGAAGACTGTCGGCCCAAAGGGTGGGAGGGGGAGGAGGAGGATTCCACTCCCAGGAGGGACCACTTGGCCTCACGAGGCTGCTAAAACCACCCAATCTGCAAACCAGGCCGTGGCCGGAGTAAACAAAGGCAGGACGGTGACTTGGCAGCATTTTCTATGCAGAAATGTCCGCCGCGAGTGCTCCAAGCGAGGCCCACGCATAGTCTAGCTGCACGAGTCATAGTGTCTGCCGGCGTATTTTTAGGCCTAACAACAGAAGGCTAACCCTTTTTTTCTATAGTTATACTCTGAGGTATTCTTGCTAGTATTTTATGCGGCCAAGGACCATTGATGACTGCTCAGGATGTAGGCCACTGCATGCTGATTGTGGATGTGGTTTGTGAAAAACAAGCCGAGCCCTGCTTGTCCTCGGCCTTGCAACTAAAGGGAGGCATGAGAAAGCACACGGCTCACACTTTTTTTTTTTCTTTTTTCTTATCGTAGCTTTTATTAACTTCCACTTAAGTTAGGGTAATCATCATGTGCACAGCACATACATCACAATGTTTAACAGGACCTGTATAAAACTACAGACAATATTTGGTAAATGTCAACAAGATTCAGAGCGCACCACCACAGGACTCGGACAGTCAAGTCCGACAGAGCTGCTGAAACAAACCAGCGGGGCAGATGGACGAGTAACCATAAAGGAATTGACAGAAATGTCGTTGAGAGTTTATTTCCACACACTCTTCATAGTTCCAAGTACAACTCCTAAAATGGACAGAGACTTTGCTACTACAAGCGGCAGATTAGGTAGATGATGATGGATTCGTGTTTTCTTTGATCTCTCCACCGTCAGACCACATAGTCACGCTTGTTGATACTGCATGTTTTGGTTAAGCAAATCTAGTCCAGTGATCCATGTCAGTTCCACGTTGTGAGGAGAGTCAGTCATTTGCCTTCAGTGACCATCCAGCCAGTAAACAATATCCATGATGATGCAAAACAGCACCAAAGAGATTTGGCACAATGAAAGAGAAGTGACCAGATCAGCTGAGGTGAATCGAACTGGATCAATAATGCTACATGTCCAGTACTGGCAATATTGGAAAATGATGATGCAAAACTGCACATTTGGGAATCATTAGCCTAAACATTGCTTTGCTGCACTGATTTCCACAGTTGACCTTTGGTCTTGGGCCTGTCTAGCTTAATCACAAGGTTTCCTTTTGAGACATTCACAATCACTCCTGACCATCCATCCATCAATCCATCCATCCACCCATCCATCCACCAATCCACCCTCACTGTAAATTATATGGCTTGACAGAATAAAAGGACATCTCTCAAATCTGTACCTGTAACAAACAATAACACCAAGGAATGCTTCGTTTGAGATCGTATCTCTCGGTCAGTTACAAAACAGTTCTAAATGGACTCGATAAACCTCCCCCCGTGTAGAAGTAAGCCTACCTTCGCCTCCTATTTACCAAAGCGAAACACCAGGCTCAAAAGCAGCTCTTCGGCATTTCACTAATCACACCGTATTATATTTACAAAATATATAAAGGAAAAATATAGGGTTACTGGTTGAGCGTATAGTGCAGTCTAACAGCTGTCTTCAAATATTTCCACCATGATTATCCTTTCTAAAAGTAAATCACAGGGTAAAGATAGCTCAAACGTGACAAGGCGCAACTAGGGCGCGCAGCAAGCCTGCTGCATGAGGGCAAGCAACGGAAAGACATTCGTCGTCAGCAAGACTGAGAATAGGAGACTGTCTGTCGACAACATTACGAGGTAGAGAACGACTAGAAGGGAGACATAGTACTGGGCAAACAGCTCAGGCCAGCCAAGAAAATGACTTGGAACTATATGTTTTGGCAGTTTTTTGCCTGTAAATATGAATAAACATAACTGCAATGGAGCGCAACATATTTGGTTGTGAGCTGGTTAGAAGAACACAGGTTTGTTTCTTCATCCTCTAGATGCGGCTTTACCACCGGCACACCTGATTTAGCACAACCAGGTGTATAATCAAATGGTTAGTTGAAGCAGACTGGACATTAACATCTCATTTATCACATTAATGCCTATTTGTATATATTCTAGCTTATTTTTTTTTTTAAAGTAAATAAACGTGTACTGCCCATATAACCAGCTTTTAATATAGCTGTGGTCTAAGACCTTTGCACGGTATTATGTATCTCCTTCTTCTTACATCTGTAAAAAAAAAAAAAAAAAGAAAAAAAAAGAAAGAAAAAAAGTGTCAATAACCAAAAGTAAATTCCACACAGCCTGGCCACTCTTCTATACTCTGGCCCTTTCTTCCCTTATCAATACGTACAAATACTGATCTTTAGCATGCAAGGTTTCCCTCAAAAACCTCTAGGGGCCCATGTGTCTCAAGGAAGACTGACTTGAACTTCATAGAATATGTGATCAGATATTTGCTCAGATTCACTGTAAAGGTGTCCAGTGTCTTCATTTGTGTCTGGTTTAACGCAATGAAAACTTCAGGGCCTGATGTTGTGTAACTGCACTTGATGTTTTCATGCCTTTACGTTTCCCAACTCTTCCCCTGAATTAATGCCATGGAGATGCCCTTATCCTATCCAGAGCCTTACAGATCTGACAAAGATCAACCACATATAAGTTCAGAGTTCAACTGCCCCCCTGCAACCCCCTCCTCTGCCCCCCCCACACCAAGCAGAGCTAAAAACAGATTTGAGGGGTAGGACTTCACGAAGAGTAAAGCGATACTGTTTCAGTCGGAGCCCAGTGGCACACAAAGGAGGCCGCGCGCTACACAATCGCTCCAGTGCGCAACACCATAGGGGTCGATTTCACGAGTTTACAGACTTCAACTAAGACTTACAATTTAATTTTCCCATGAACGAGAAAAAAAAAAACAAAGCAAAAAAAAAACAAAAAACGCCTATTTTAGAACAACAGAAACAGTGCAAAAACAAACAAACAAAAAAAAACTTGTACATGGTAGGAATTTCACGTATGAAACACTTGGTAGCAGCAGGAAAGATTAAATAAACAAATAAAATAAATTAAATGTGTTCTTCACACTCAGAAAGAGGCAGTTTTACAGGAAATACAAAATGAACAATTATAAATAGTCTGATATACACATATGAGAGCATGACACACTTAACCTCTAAGCTCTGTAGAAAGTGCATCGTCCCGGCCTTTGCTGCTGGGTCTGTCCATGCTCCTTCAGATCCTGGGCAAGAAATGTGTCATCGTCATGGCCGTCGACACCCGGTTTCCTTTTTTCGTTCGGCCAGTCTTGCTCAGTCCGATGTACATGCCGGGGTATGCCACGGACTCGTACGCGTTGTAGTTGTTGGCCAGGAGCTTTTCTTTGAACTTGCATTCGTTGGTGAACTGCGCCTGAGAAGGAAAGTTAAGACTGTTAGAATTTGGTTATAATTCTGAATCAGTGCAGTGTAGCCCAACCCAAGAAAATGTATTTGTATTTAGAATATCAAACAGATCTCAGATCCAACTGTGAAGTGATTAAAGGTAAAACAGGTAGCCAAGTCCCTGCCTATTACAGAACAGCAACTTGAACCAGCCTACTCCCTTGGGTTCATACCAGCGTCAGGTACAAGATCACAGGCTATTGGTTCGAAAGAGCTACACTTTCTGAATTTGTTCAACAGAATAAGCATCAGCTAGGAAAACAGGTTTGGATTTCAGTTTGAGCTGGTTTGGAATGACAGCAATAAGAGTTAGGCCAGTATTTCCCAGACCTGCTCCTGGTGTCCTGGTTGAGACACCTGATTCAACTTAACAGCTCATGATCAAGCTATTCCTGAGAACCACCAATGATGGGGCCAGTTTCTGTTCCTAACCTAATGTCATTTCTTTTCATCTACATTTTTTCCATTTCAGGTTTCTCATTTTTTGGCATAATTTGAAAATACCAGCTGCTCTTTTCATGGAGTCAACACTTCACGATAAATGTACTTCTAGAACGGGTCCAGAATTCAAAAACTGGAAAATCAAAAATGGTTCAAAATTATTTAAAATTTCTTTATACACTCAGAAAAAAGGAACCATTAAGAGTACAAACACTGTTAGTGTGGTGGTACCCTCGAGGGTACGTCTTCAGTACCTTTAGTTTGTTGCAGTTATATTTTAGTATATTTTGTTGCAGTTAAATATTCTGTTGCACACACCCTGTCCTGACTCCAGACTCTTTATTTTATTTTTCTATTTAAAAGATTAAGTTATGAAAGGTACTTTCCCCTGGGAAAGTAAATATCGTGTACCATTACAACTTATTTATGTTACACAATTGGACCTTGAGGACCAGGTTGAGGGTGATTATGTACCCTTTGAGGGTACATTTACTTCCTTTATACCCTAAGGAACTCAAATTTACCTGGACAGTAACTGTTTTTCTAATAGTGTGCATTAACATGCACTGGATGGTTGTTCATTCTCCTGGAAAGTTATTCTTTTAGAGATAAAAGGTTTTGGTCTGACAATGACAATGACATTTTGAAAAAACACTTTTGGTTCCCTACACTTGCTAAAAAACAGTTTCTATCAGGGGTCACAGGGGTGCTACCCCTTCCATATCTTCCATATCATCTTACATATCTTTCCTTAGAAAACATAACTCTGCCATATTCCATTGCAGTGTTATAAGTTACATTGACTCCATGCACTCTGTCCTGACAACAGGCTTCTAAAAAAAGTGTTAAAGGTAAATTATTCAAGGGGCTTTTTTCTACCTTTAAAACTCAATTGGACCTTAAGGTAGAACATGGACCTCAGAGTCCCTTTGAGTATTAAATGTAGAAATAATCCCCTTGAATGATGTACCTTTAACAGTCAGTTGGACCCTAGGGCCCAGGTTCTTCATGACCTGTTTCTACATTGGGCAACTTTAGAGAACTTTAGAGAACCATCCATTTGAAAGTTTTTTTTTGGCATCATCCCAAAGAGTGCCTTTGGAACCATGATTTTTAAAAGTGTAATTAAATAAGGCTTGAGATTAATTACTGAATGATAAGCCTATAGTACAAGGGGTTAATGAAGGGGGGACCCTGGACTGCAGTGACTGGGCTACTCCAAAAGCGCGCGCACACACATACACAGTCTGGGTGGTCCCTTTTGGCCAGTTCATCTTTACCCAGGCAAGGACAGTAGGTGCATGTGTTGGCTGGCAATGCTAAGAATGGAATGCATGAAGTGAGTGATGTAGTGCGCCACTGTCCCTGGCTTCATCCGGCCCACAATGAAAACACGATGAGGCACAAGCAAGCTCAACAATGCACCAAGGAGGAGGTTTGGGGGTGGGGCTGTTTGGGGGGCAAGGAGAAGGGCTAAAGGGGGGTTGAGGGCGGTTTTACATCTCCAGCACAGGGCAATATGTCATCAGGCACTGATAAGAAAATCTACCGGCGGAAACCTGCCGTAAATCAACTCATGCACTCACAGATCCATAGAGCTTCCCCTTGCTGTTCATGGCCACGAATAGCTCGCTCCGGACGCCGAACAGTGTCACAACTCCCCTCTCCACCGGAGATATCTCCAGAAGACCTGCAAGCAACAACAAAGAATACAGATGACCTTGTGAGATGCATATCTCTCAGGCCACAGCTCAGGATGAACGTATTTGTAAAGGATATCGCGAGTGTTTACTTTTAGATTTCTGGAGAAGCCTTCAAGGAAACTACACCTTCCGGCCATTAAACATTTTGCACCCAACACTGTAAATTCCCCATTGTTGCAGTGCTGGATACACTCTGATACACTCTTAAAAATGAAGGTTCTACGATCTAGGTACACTTCTTGAAAAAAAAAACAGTAATTGGCATAGAAGCTTTGCTTGGCATGGAGGTTCTTTAACCTCTTAATATATCCCAATATATTCCCAAGGGTTATTATATATTAATTGGTCTACAATACAAACTGACTGCATTCTTCATAAGTTATAGTATAAAATCTTGGACCTGCTGGCAAATCCTGGTCATTTAAGGGGTTTAAAAGGTTCTTTTAAAGAGTCATCACTTAAAAGGTTCTTTAGGTTCTGCTATGGCAGCACTCCAAAGACGTCTTTGGTACCTTGTTGCATTACAATGGATTACAATGTTAGATTCATTCTTCCAGTCACCTGGACTTCAACAGGCTCTATGAAACTCTAATAATATTTGTCTGAGGGTCCAAACTTCCTTTCCTCACTCTCTTAACTACAGAACTTGCACATTAGTCACACTGTACTAACTGGATTATAGTAGCTACCGGATAATGCGTCTTAAGACTAACATCAGAATAATAAGCTCATAAAGACTTATAACTCAGCACTAGGGATTCTACATCATACCATCCCAGAACATCTGTTCATCTACACTCCCACTTCTCTGAAATAGTTTGGTAATACAAGGAGATCTCCTGAAAGTGTCATTCAAGACCTTTTCCAACTTTAAACTTGACTTTTGTCTACTTTCCCTTTAATAGAGCTGTACTGCGTCCTCGGGATGAAGCCTCCTCCCCTTTATAGAGGCGCTGTGCACTTACTGCGTATGTAATGAAAACGTATGTAATGTATCTCCCTTCAGTTTTATGTCATGTCTTAAAATAGTCCAAGGGGACACAAAACAACTCTTGGGCCCATATTGCTACTGCATTCACAAATCCCTGGACGTCCTGTTCCTTGGCTTTTTGGGGCCACTACAAAAGCACGACATATATACACCTTTATCCTGATTGGCTATTAATTAGACACACAAGGCCAAGGGGGTTAATGTACCACAACAGATGGGCTTATCTCTAGCCTTACTTTAGGACCAGCTTTAGATGTTGGCCCGGTTCCGACCGATCTCGGGTTACAGTTGATGAGAGGGGTGCGGAAAGCGCCAGCGCATTTTTCAAAAGCCCAGATGTTGAACAATCCACAAGTGACAGACATACCTCCCAGTGGGTGTGTTAGTCTACTAACTGATCAATTTGTACTTAGAAACATCCTGAAGACACATCACATCATTAGACAAATGGTCCCACCACATTCAGAGCCTTTTATCTTATCAACTGTTGCTTCCCAGCACATTGTTGAATTAGCACCTCCAGTGTTTATATGAGTACAGCTGAACCAGATTAAACACTCAAAGTATGGATTTAACACCATATGAATGGAGTCCATAGTGTACTTTAGGGGCTGGTTAAACACTTATAAGACTTAATTCACCTCGGTAGTACTGTGGTAAGTGCTAGTTCAGAACTTTAAGAGAGAATAAATCATTTTAGACTCTGCTGTTAGAGTACGCAGCAATAACCCACTTCATAGCTGTACTGTAAAACTGGACTATAAGAACTAACTCAGTCATGAACCTTTTTTTTGACCAGTTTTCTATTCAGTGCAATCAATTCTGGTGCATTTTTATAAAGGACGGACACTCTTTTTGTGTTATCACCTCTTTATAGAGATCTGTAAAAAGATCTCATCTTAAAAATAGTCAAAATCTGAATACAGTGCCTGTGTTAAGGCAGCCAAGTAACAAGTGCAAGGCTGGGTAATTAGTCCTGGTGCGTTTTCATAAAGGACTGGCACTCTTTGAGTTATCACCTCTTTATAGAGGTCTGTAAATACATCTTATCTCTAAATAGTCTAAATCTGAATACAGTGATTATGTCAAGTGAGGCACCCCAGTAACAAGTGCAAGGCTGGGTAATTAGTCCTGGTGCATTTTCATAAAGGACTGGCTCTCTTTTTGTGTTATCATCTCTTTGTAGAGATCTGTAAATCTTAAAAATAGTTCAAAATCTGAATGCAGTGCCTGTGTTAAGGCACCCAAGTAACAAGTGCAAGGCTAGGTGATCAGTCCTGGTGCACTTTTGTAAAGGACTGGCACTCTTCTTGTGTTATCACTTCTTTGTCGAGATCTGTAAATAGATCACATCTTTAAAATAGTCAAATCGAGTGCCTGTGTTAAGTAAGGCACCCAAGTAACACCCTCAGATCCTGAATTACAGGGGGGGGGGGGGGTTATGGAGAAACTGCACTGACACTGCAGTGTAGTCCATGCCAGTGTCCTGTAAGGTGGACCTGTGGTCAGCTGTGCTCAGGGGGTCCCTGTGAGTGCCGGGTGGAGGCTGGTTTGTACTCACTGTATCTGTTCTCGTTGTGCACGCCTGTGATGGTGCCGTCCGGCAGGACCTGCAGGTGGAAGCCGATGCCCACGTTGCAGTACAGGCGACGCAGGCGCTTGATTCCGGTCAGGTATTCGCTGTCCCGGGCCGCGTCGCGCTTCTCCCCGGGCACGCGCGCCACCGAGCGCGAGTAGAGGGTCTCCCAGCGCCTCTGCGCGCTCCCGAGCGGAGCGCCGCGCGCCCACCCCGCCGTCAGACCCGCGAGCAGCAGCAGCAGCAGCAGCACGGGGAGAGGGGGCGCCGCGCGCACACTCATGCTGCCGGGCACGGGGCGCGCGCGACCAAGCAGGAACGAGCTACACACGCGGGGCACAACGCACTCCTCTGTCTACTCTGGCATCGACTCCTGCCTCCCCCCCTCCTCCAGCGTGCCAAATAATAATAACAATAATAATAATAATAATAAAACACGGCACAGAAGCGGAGCGCTGAGCTCGCGCACCAATCTGCGCTGCTGCGTGTGTGTGTGTGTGCGTGCGTGTGTGAGATGGCAAGTGTGTGTGTGTGTGTGTGTGTGCGCGCGCCTCCAAAGTCGAGTCCAAGTTCGGAGAAGTCGCTCAGCGCGGCTCTGCTCGGCCATGCACGCGCTATTTATACGCGCCCACGGAGTTACATCACGCGCTACGCGCGGCATGGCCACGCGCTGGAGACTGGAGGGGCCCGAGCGAGCGAGAGAGCGCGCGCGCGTTTATGTGTGTGTGTGTGTGTGGTCGTGTATTTAGCTCTTTGTGACGACCCCATTAGTCCCCAGACTAATGCAAGACATGAACATATGTGAGGTAAACAAGAAAAACACCCGTTTTTTTATTTTATTTGTCAAAGTAGGGGGACTCAGTAATAAAGCAAAGGACTAAAAATAAAACATAAAGATGACAAAGTGTTGTATTTATACGTTTAGGTGAGGACTGGCTCAGGAGCAGTAAATGGAAGTGAGAGGGAGAGCGCGCGCGCTGTGCCTTAACAAGAGTTTACGACTGTATCTATATCCTAAAAACAACAACAACAACAATAATAATAATACTATAATGATGCTGGAGATGATTATCATCATCATCCAACCTATGGATCGCCCTATAAGGGGGCGTGTGTGTGTGTGTATGTGTGTATGTGAGTGTGTGTGTGTGTATGTTTGTATGTATGTGAGTGTGTGTGTGGGTGATTGTGAAGAGCAGTCTGAGAATGAGCACCACTCCAGGAGAACTGTGCTGAGGTTTGGCTGTGTGTGTGTGTGTGTGT
>JBBPCZ010000040.1:4255269-4270316 GCA_037974445.1 Brycinus macrolepidotus | reverse complement strand
CGCACCCCCCCCCCCCCCCTCAGAATCCTGTGTCCATACATCACCAGGCCATCCTGTTTGGCACCCCCGTTTTTGAGAGCGGCCTGGTGGCCCACAGTGGAGGAGCAGCCTGCTGCTCTGGTGACCATTTCTGAGAGAGACGCTCTTCATGTGGTTTGATCCCGACGGAGGGGGTGGGGGGCAACTCAGATGTGGTCGGCTGTTTCTTTCTAGAAGCATTTTAATTGCGGCCCCACAGCCGCCCACAAAGCCTCGCAGTAATAATCAGTGGGAGCTTGTCTGATTTTTGCACGACCCTGGGACACAGAGAGAGAGAGACAGAGAGCGAGAGAGAGACTTAAGACTTCAGTTTTATTTCAGTGAACTTTTAAACTTCTGATTTATTATGCAGTTGTTTATCTCAAAGATGAAACTAAAATGTTAGTTATGCAGTAAGTAGGTTATGAGAGTGAGGCATTGAAGCATGGGCCCAAATACTGGACTTTCCCATCATCATATATAAAAATGCATACCATTACCTAAATTAAATCAACATGTGTGCAAGAATAACACTCAAATCATAACTCTACATCTACGTCCATTTCCATTTTTTTCTCCAGATTTCTGATCAACGTCTACAGGAAAGCACCGTAAAATGTACAGCCTCTCATTCATTAGTCTGAAATGAATTAAAGAAGTAATCCTTTAAACTCTGAAGTCTGTATCTGGGCTCACACTTCTATCCTTAAAGGGGAATCCCACTGATTTTTCAACTTTGGCATAACCAAATGGTTAGTCATTCAGAGCAGTTTGACATGAAATGCTCTGTTTCAGAGAAACTTCTCAAGCCAGAACTGTTCACAGCAATGGTGATATCAACCAGACATCTGCAGAGTTTAATGCCTCGTGAAATGGTTATGAATACACTCCCTGATGTCTGAGACACTGTTTTATTATAGTTTTATGGCACAGCTTTGTGCTAAAACATGTTTTTTGAATCCGTTCACAGAGAAAAGGTACATCTCAAGTCAAAAAAGTATTTATTTTTTCAGAATTACCACTATTTTACCAACGACAACACTGCATTTAAACCCTCAGAAGACATGTGCATGTTCACTGGTGGTTTTGGATAGTAAATAAAATGGCTATAAATATGATAACCCAGCAGAACTACTACGAAACAGCAGTTGCATACTAATTTCACAGTAGCTTCTGAATAGTTTGGTCCAAGCTACTGAACAGTGAGCCTTAAAGATTAATGACTGCAGTTTAAGGGGTTAATTAAAGCACTGATTAAAGCTGTTTCTTTCTTTAGCCATGCTGCTTTAAGTCGAGTAGATTTTAAGCATGGATAGCAAACTGATGTCAGAGTGCTTCTGCGTGTCCCAGTGAAGACCGCAGAGAGGGAGAGATGCGATAGCCTAAGTGCTCTCTTCCTCCTCAATTAGAGACTCATCACTCACTCACAGTTCACTTCATCTTAGCAGCCTATCTAAAGCAGACTCTTTTTTCCCTCAGTCATTTTCGGCCACAGTGGCTTTAGCATTTATCCCTCTGCTTTTTTTCTCTCTTTTTTTCAGCAATTACATTGTTTCGGAAAGTCCGGGCTTACAATGAAGCCCAAAAAGTGCTTTGTGAATTAAAACAATTAGTATTGCCTCTTGAAGGCAGAGGGCCTTTTGGGTTAAAAAAAAAAAAAAAAAACCTGCAAATTCCAAAAATTTTGCGCGCACAAAAGGTCCTTTGGCCATTAACAAAGGTTAATAGTCACTGCAGCAGAAAAGGAGGCACCAACAATCCAGACCAAATCAAACTGACCTCTGAACCTTTTCTGCTGTACTTTTTCTCATGGCATGGTCCCTTTCTTTCTCTTTTTCCTTTTTTTTTTTTTCCTTTTGCGCTACTGATCTGAGGGCCCGGCGAGAGCTGCAGCCGCTTTCCCAGACGGCCATGCCTCTCGTCCCCCTGACAAATCGCTGTTGAGCCCCTTTTGTCCGGGCTCACTTTGATCTCACCTGCTTGTCAGGGGCTAAGAAAGAGCCGCCGTACAGTTCGGACGCACTGCAAACAAATTGGCAACCACTTTATTCCCATACCTCATTACTCCAGGTCGGCCCGGGAGAAACGTTAACCCTTTTAAACGCCCTGAATGTGAAGCACCGAGGTGGATCCGTGTCTTCCAAGGTCCTAATGAGCTTTTATTGTTGACTGATTTATGGTCTGATTGAGTTGTGAAGGTGCTTTTGGAAAAGAAGATCCAATCTGTTTTTTGTGGGGTCTGTAAGTTGGTATTTAGTGAAATATTGGCCAATTTTTTGCAGCCTTTTGGGATTTTTTTTTTTTAGTTTGAGATATGCCACTTTTTTTTTTACAGCCAAAAAAACACTCAGCACAATTGCAGCCTAGAGTCCATGGCCAGCCAGGCTTGCGAAAATGTCGCTTTCAGTGAGGAAAGGTACAAATGGTGTTAGGGTGAATCATAAGCGCTGGCCTCCGTGCCTCATTGAGCCTTTTCCATTACGCAGCCTGACTCGTCAAAGGTGCTGGATTCATTTCTGCGGTAAGGTCACGCCCAATTTCTCCGTCATGGTGGAACATGCCAAAGGACACTTTTATTTGCTTTGAACCAATTTGGCCACAACACCCTTTAACAGATTTCGGTGCCCTTGAGACAGATCATCTCACTCATGACACACACTTTTCATAAATCTCTGTGACAGTTCGGTGTGATCTGCCTGGGCTGGCCAGCAGCACTTCGACTCGCAAAGCTGAGCCCATCTCTCTCTCTCTCTCTCTCACTCTCTCTCTCTCTCTCTCGCTCTCCCACACTTCTTGAAACCAGATAGGGCTTCCTTATATCTCCGCAGCCCTTTGATTCTTACCTGCCGGTCTCAAATACCTTTTGGGAGGACGGTGGAGCGCCCTGCACCTTCCAACAGTAAAATGATTGTGGTGGCCTGTAACTGTATAAGCCATCAATGGCTGTCACACTCAATGCCCAGGGTGCACGGGGGAGTGTGCGCAAAGGGACAGGAAAAAAAAAGTGCCCGGCGGGACAATCAGAACCAGCACGTTTTCTAACCGCTCTACTTAGAGGTTCGAGTAAACCAATTTATAACACATGCTAGTACTGAACACATACATATATTATGACTGTCGGAACAAAGCCTTGTATCTTCAATACGGTAAAATTACAGTAGAAAGAAAAAAAACCTTCATAACTTTTAATGTAAGTAAATACAGTATTTTTTTTTTTCATATTTACACCGGTTCATTTGTTGACACTGTATAAAAAGCATTTCCTTAAGTTCTTAAATTAAAAATGGTAAAAAAAAATAAAAATAAAAAAAAAGTTATATAAGGTTTTGTTCCAGCAGTGACAATGAACTTTTTGCAGTATTCAGTGTCACTCGGTTGCAAGCAAAGAAAATACACAGAAACTTTAGAGTAAATTACTACACAAAATTAAACGTTTACATTTTGAATTCTAGGAGCTGATGTCCATTCTTTTTTTTTTTTTTTTTTTGATGTCCATTCTTAACAGGCAACTGGATTTATAGTAAGTTCCTTTAAAAAGTAACAATCCCAGAATTCCCTACAGTTTCTACAAAAGTAAAATGGGAAGGACTCTGATTTTAAAAAAAAAATACATAAAGCATGCAAAATTACATGATGATACATTTTATATATATAAGCAAAGTTTAAATAAAATAAAATAAAAATTAGATACTAAGCATAAAGTAGATCAGTACAGTGCTGATAGTTTATATATAGGAGGTGGAGTCAGAGGATCAGTCAGACGCTGTTACGGGTGGAGTCGTAGCCACAATACCTGTAGAGAGGAGCTGCCACAGGTCAGGGTAGCACCTGGTTGCAGTCCCTGATATAAGTGTACCTGTTGCAGCGTGGTAGTTCACACCAGTGAGTTAACATTAACTCTAGTTGTGTCCTGTAAAGTACTCTTAGAATGGACCCTGTAAAGTTTAATTATCTGTCCAAATTTACTATGGTTTAGCTGAACTCTTAAATGTAAAATAAATCCACTATGTACATTTACAAGACTATAACAAAGATTCTGTCTACATTCTGATTTTAATGCTATATATGACAGAAAAATGACTGTAAAAATGTCTTACAATTGTAAGACATTAGTACAATAGTACTGGTATATACTTTTGCAAGTACTAGTATATTGTACAACAGTTTGAAGTGACTAAGCTGCCAGTGATTTACTGTGATTTTTACAGGATTTTTTACAGTTTTGTTCTCAGTTTCTGTCTATCCACATAACAATGCAGATGTAAACACACCCATGACACATTTAAAACAGATCACTCAAACCACAGGAGGCGGGTCTGAGATGCATTATAGCCACATTATGCCAACATACACATTCAACAACACATTAAAAGACACATTCAGCAACCAAAAACCCCTGATGGCACCTCCCCCTGCTGTTCTGCTTATGGGGAAGAGACAGTCCTCCGGACTGCCACCACTTAATGTGGGCATCGCAGCTCCCAGGTTCCTGTCCTGGCATGAATTTCTTCTGAGAGTTTTATTTGGTAGTCTGCTTTATTTGAGATAGTTTGCTTAAATGAAGTGCTATGTACATCTCGTCTTATCGTCCATTTATCCTTTTTATCCACAATATATTGTGTTTTAATGCACATGACACCAATGACACAAGGGGTAAATTACTCTTACCGGCTGTCTTCTTATAAACAACCTCCAGTGTCAGGAACAGTGTTGTGCAAAATTGTGATTTTCTTTCAAAGAAAAGAAAAAAAATATTTGTTGAATACAAGCTGATTTGCATATTACACACTACACACCAATCAGATTTCAGTCTGACTTACCGCGGATGCATTTCTGTACTTAGTGTAAAGTTGTGTAGTTAAAATCTAATCTACAGTTTAGATGACAATCCAGTCACATGAAACGAGCAGGTATAAATGGGGTCAATGGTTAAATTCAACTGCGGAAACACCAATGCATAAGATTTCACCACAGTTAGATTTGACTTGATTCGATTCCGAATTTCAAAAATACACCGGGGAAACAAATGTAACATGAGGAAATAGTTACCTACTAATAAAAACAACAGAATTGTTTCTAACATTGATGCAACTGAATCACCACCTAATACAAATCAAGTGCAGTGAGTCTGCAACACATTACATCTGAGCTTTTGTGAACATCTTTCCACTTTTAACAGTGAACATCACAAATAAGCCATTGAGAAAAATGTAATACCAAAAGAGCTCTGAAAGGCTGTGGGGGTTATGGCAGTGGCACTGTGGTTAAGGCACCCATGAACCCAAACAAAACATTACTGGTTTGAGCCTAGAGGAAGGATCTCTGCTGCAGTCCCACTCCTGTGGGCCTTCAAATGAAGGCTTTAAACCACATAATGTAATGTAAAAAGAAGAGGCAGTAGCCTGTGATGGGTTTTTTAAAGCAATG
The DNA here is from genome assembly GCA_037974445.1 of Brycinus macrolepidotus. NCBI lineage: Eukaryota > Metazoa > Chordata > Actinopteri > Characiformes > Alestidae > Brycinus > Brycinus macrolepidotus. The sequence goes on along the minus strand of JBBPCZ010000040.1, from coordinate 4,264,871 downwards.
TTCTACCTTAGAAAAACCCACATCATGCAAATCCCAACTCGTTTTGAAGTACATACATACAACATATTTTTTGCAAAATATGATGAACAATTATCGTTGATTTGCTAAATTTTACATATTGAAGAAAACTAAAACATAAAATATAGCATGTCCATATATCCTTCCAGTCAGTATTTAGTGAAAAAAAACCGTTTGGTTGAAATCACAGCCTCCAAACATGTCTTGTAGCTAACAGTCTTTCTATTTCTAATGAGGTTTTTCTTTTTTCTAGAATGTCTTTACTTTAGAAATATTCCTAGGTCGCCTCACACACACAGGATGTTTAAGATCTAATCACAGTTTTTCAAGAAGTCTGGAAATGGTAAAAACCGTTTCAAAGCTTTAACCTGCTGTTTATTGAAGTCGTTAAAGGTTGGTTTTCATCTGGATTTTGGATCATTGTCTTGTCGAAATATCCAATCTTTTTTCTTCTTCAGTTTCTTTACTAACTGGGGGACATTGACTTCCAACACTGATATTTAGTAGAATCTCTTCTTCTCTCTTTCCCCACAACATTCACTGGCTGCTACACAACCTCAAAGCTTAATAGATCCACTCTCATTCTTCACAGTTGGCAAGGTGTAAGGTGTTGAGAAATGCCTCTCAACGTATTTTTGATGATTAGAGTTCAAATTTTGTGTAGTCAGACCACAGAATTTGATCCCCAAATCCTGATAAGATCACAATTAAAGTTGTTTTATGTTGACTCTTTAATGCAACGGTGGGCCATTTTTATTCCGTTGACAGCCAAATCTTCCTGAATGACCCATATGAATTGGACCAACGTAACCTTTCTGAGGTTCAAGCTGCTGCATCACTTCATCATTGCATTTTTACGCCTCTTTTGTGTAGCTTTACGAGGGTTTCGTGCTACTGCACTGTCTTTATCCTGCCGGCTTCTGTGTGTGATGGAGCTTTAGGTGATGGAGGAGGGCCACACTGTCACTCCTCTGCACCACAGCAGTGCGCCTCTCCCGACAGTGATGGAGTGGCTGTCACAGACTCATTTGAAACTCAATGTCACCTAATTTCCCTTTAATATAAGGGCATTGACACAAGGGATGGAGACCCCAGCAGGGGCCGCTGCATCTGAAAGGTGCATGTTGATAGTGTAAGAGATGGATGGCGGAGGAGTGTTTGCTGCCAGCTGTATTGTTCCCATTACTCCTTTTGAAAACATCATGGTGACATTTATATGGACCCTCTCTGAGCTTTTACTCAGAGAGCTCCTTTGTCTTCCCCGTGGCTCTTGGAAGACACTCACATACACCCACATACAGACACACAAACACACCCTCACAGGCCAATAATTAAATCGCCCAATGCAATAACGCAACAGACGATGAAGTGCCGCTATAGGTGTCTGGAAGTCCAATGATGCAGCTGTAGCAGCATGGAAGCCCCCACTCCCACCCCTATGCACACTGCTGCTGTGATTAGAAACCTTCAGAACCTTTTAAACCTTGTCTTCTATCATTTGAATGCATTTCAAGAGAGCATTCTGTATTCATATGTACATAATTCATGACAAATGAAGACATCCCAAGAAGAGATGCATGATGATATCTGAATCATACCAGTATCAACACAGATAAATGCTTATAAAATAATCATTATTGAACATATGTTTAGATTTAGATAACATTTTAAACAAAAATTTGATGACATTGTACTCCAGAAGAAGTTTAGGTGATGATTGCCTACTTTAATAAAATGTCTGTATTTTATTCCTTTCTTTGCATTCATAACTCCAGAGAAATAAATGTTACCTTTCTCTGTAATGTTGAAGCTAAATTATGATTTAGCCATCATTTCTGTTTGTATCTTCATTTTTGTTTTTGTTTTTTTTTACATTATTTCAAAATTCCAGCTGCCCTCCAAATTTCATGACAAAAGGACCCATAGAAATAGTTTCAAATGATTTGTTGTATTAACTTACATTGAAAGTTAAAGAACTACTTTTTCCTGCTAGCGTAGAGTCTTTCTTATGAAGGGATTCTACAAGTTGATTTGACATGGAAGAAAAACCTTCTGCCTTCTCCCCAGCTATGATGTAGTTGCTGAGACTGGCCCACCGACAGTGTTGACATCACCAAGCGGTCCAGCAGCCATGCTGACAGAACCCACGATGACCTGCTAACCCCAAGAGTCAACCCACAACACTTAGACACCTCACGGGTCAAAACCCAGTCCTTAGGCATTTCGTCGTATTCGTACACATCTCTGAGTATTATTCGTCATGGCAGTATCTTCCCTGGACCAGAGCCTCCTGTGTGGCTGGCCCACATTGCAGGAATGCAGTTTGGGAGCGAGAGTGTGAGGGAAGCGTGGAGCTCGTGCAGGGCAAATTGAGCCGCTGACAGAAGCCTGTCCTGAAGGCACTTATCACTGTGGTGCCATTTGCTGATGTCTTTCAGGACTCCTAAAGCCAACAAGGTCCAGCAATGTTAATGCCTCCTGTTTGATCTGTGGCCTACAAGCCGAGCAAATTTCCCCCAGTGTTGTGTTATGTGGCGGTTGGTTCCACATGATTTCATATCCCACACAGTTGAGCGTGCCTGGCGAGAGTCAGGCCTAGAAAACAATTAAATACCAAAACATGCTAAAAGTACTCATAGCCTACAGAAAAAGACTTACCAAGCACTTAAATGTAAGCTGCTAAGAATTTCAGGGACACTCTTAACCCTTAGAGTTACTATCTTTGCTTTGCTATATATCAGCAGTTCCCAACCTTTTTTGCGCCACGGACCAGTTTCATGTAAAACAATATTTTCACAGACCAGTATAGATATAGCTAAAAACAAAGTGCGTAAGAATACGAAGAAGTTCCCAAAGATGTTCGATTTTTAATCATTTTTGCTAGCTTGCGGGCTAAATTTTTGATGTACTGTATCACGTGACTGAGACGAGTGTTTTTTTCAAAATAAAAGATCTTTCAGACTCTGATAATCAATAAAATATGTTTTATTCTGTCTTTCTGTGCGGCCCGGTACCAGATGCCTCACGGACCGATACTGGTCCTCGGCCCGGTGGTTGGGGACCTCTGCTATATATAATCACATAATTACATGCACTGTTACGTAATGAGTTATGCAATTCGTTGTGTTCACATTTTAATATGTATCCTGTATCTACAGTTTCAAGTCTGCACTTCTGACTTTTTCTGCTTTAACTTTTCATCAAATTCAAATCATAAAATAAAATATCTTCTCTTCTACTTAGGAATGATTGCTTCAGAAAGCAATCTTATGTCCTGTTGTGCACAACCCATTCTGATTCAGATACAGGGGGTGGCAGGTGTCAGACTTAGATCCGTTTTAATTGCTGTTGGGAACAGTGGGAGGAAAGACTGCCTCGTGGTTGAATACTTCTACACATCTGTTTCCAAGATCTTTCAGCGCTCGAGTGACAAATCACTGTTTTTCGCCATCCTCTAACCCCCAACAAGGAACGAGAATGAGAACATTCGCTCCAGTGAACACCTATAATGACATCATGCAATGTTGCTAGCCAAGCCCAGCGCAGCCCTTGATAATGAGCATGAAACTGGATACACCACTTTACATTTAGCCTCTTTCAGTGATGTTTGAACGCATGGGAAGCCTTGTCAGTACGCTGAAAGGCTTGCTGAGCGTTGCTGATGAGCTCTCATTAAAAGCCTTGGCAGGTCTTGGAGCAGTGGAGCAATGGCCCGTTCTCCGACCTCCTCTAGGATTCACTACAGTGGTTGACACTAATAATTACTCGCCGCGTGCTCTGAAACCTGACTTATAACGGTGAGACATGTAGCCACATCAGTGGAGGTCCCTGCTAATGAAGTTCAGACTACAAGACGAAAAACACACATAGAACATTCTAGGGTGGGCTAAGCTGGAAGTAGACTTCCATGGGAGGTATGATTTCTCGGATGGAGGCACTGGAGTCAACCTAATGGCATGTTTGTACATCTCAAAAGCATTGGGTGAGCTGCTGGTTAAACATCTTGGTAAACTATTGTGATCATTTACCCTGTTGTGCCTGATATGGATTATCAACTGGCAAATTTATGTGGTTGACAAATGGCAAGCTGATCGAACCATGGATGATTTTGAGTTTCCTACTGCCCGTCCATGCATTTTCATCTACATCTGTGCCCATGTTACTCGGATAAATTGTCAAACCTAATTAAATATTAATCACTTGTTGCATTTCCATGCAGCCGCAGGCCGAGGGGCGAGGGCAGTGCCGAGAGCCCAAAGCTTTGCCTCCACGCCAGTCTGAATGTTGGCTTTGAAGAGGGGATTAGGATTAACATTGAACTCAATTTTTAACAAAGACTTGACCTAGAACTCTTGTAGGAGACGTAGCCACTTGTCAAAACCAAAAGAATAGCTAATGTCACTGCATTAATTCATTGACAAAAAGTATGCTGTGGTCTTTGACTTAATTCAAAGAAGGCCCCCATCCATCTCAGTTCTCCCACCCTGTTCAATAGGGAAAAAACTTGAACTCCTCACTACATCACTTATAATGGGATAGTCATACATGGTATCTGCATACCTTTTGCACTGATATTTTACTAAATAGCTAGTAGTGGGTAGGCATAAGATCTAGAACCAGTCAAATTTCAATGGAACAAAACAGCCCAGGAAGTTTCAGGACAGTGTGAGAACCAGAGGAGAGTTCCAAACCGTTATTATGCCAAACAACATGATGCTTGTGATGATGAAGGTGAAATTCTCATCTCTGTAACCACTTTCATGTTACTGTCCAAACTTCTGTTAACAAACAAACAAATAGCTAAACTAAGCTAGTATCCTCATGACTAAATTAAGATTGTGGTTAGGCCCTGGGAAGCTGGCTGGCAGGGGGGCTGGATCGGCACAGGAGGAGGGGAGGTGTGGTTAGGCTGCCTTTTTGGGCCGTGAATAATGACACAATTGTTTGTCAGTCAGACTGAGAACAGGTGTTATGGAGCTGCAGACTGTAAAGCTAGAGGCCAGTGGCCTTGCTCTCTGGTTTCCAAATGGAGGTGGGGGGGGCTAAAGTTCTGATACTTTCGACATGCTGGGTGGTAACTCGAGAATATGTGTTCATGTGTGCATTCCTCAGCACATGCTAACAGAAAAGCTAGCCATGTTAGACTATTAGCGATAAGCTTCTGACATCGTGACAACTGTTTCAAGGCAAATCCATTCACACTATAAACAACCATGACAAAGTAAAGGTTTGTAAATGATTCTCAACTTGGAAATTCAGCTGTGGAGGAAAAAATAATTTAAAAAACTTTAAAAAGGTTCTTGACACTCCTACATCTCATGCACAGTTAAAGGAAGGACCAAGGAAGCTAGAAGTGCTTCTTCCATGGCGTTGCTCCAAAGATCCCCTTTGGGTGCCATGATTTTTAAAAGTGGCATTGATGGGTCATTCTACATGATCAATGGCAAATGGAAACTCACACTTTTATGTCCTCTAAGTTTGTAAAGCCTGGTGGGAAGCACTGCTGTCGCCAGGGCAATCACACCACCTTACCCTGATTAGAGGCCATGGGCAAGACTCTTAACGTTACATCTGTGTAATTCAACTGTAAACCACTCTGGATAAGCATTATCTGCCATATTCACATCTGCCAATGTGATGGGTTTGAAAAATGTAAACAAAACTAATTGCCAGGTTCTCTGTTATCAAGGTTGGACCTTCTTATGTCCGTTCATTTAACTGTCAATTTTATGACTTTCAAAATAATTAACCAAAAATTATTTTCTCTATTTCAGATGATGGGGTGGACATGTTATGCTTGATCCACCCTAAAAGATGCAGGAAAGTTAACACAACATATATCACCTTGTCAGTTACTCTTCACATCATTAAATGCAACAGAATATTATTTTATAGGTAAACAAGTGATGAAAAACTATTGGACTCGGATAATATTACATTTTTACAAAAAATATTTTTTCAGTGAATATATTTTGGGTTAATGTGGAAACATTAAGATATCAAAGGGCTGACATTAATTACATTTTTATTTTGCAATATTTGAGAGGGAACTTTCTATGCAGGCTTGTTAAAATGTTTATATCCTTCATAAATGAAATATTTTTTTTCAAACGCAATATTTTGTTCACACTACCATATTCATGCTACGGGAATGATGAACTTCTAATTCATAGAAGCTTGAAATTATAGTTATAAGCATATTCTGTCTGTAATCCAGTAGGATAGGACTCAAATAGTACTTTTTCCTACTGGTAACTGCCTAGAGGGCCCCAACATTTTGCCTTTGCAGAGACAACTGCACATAGAGCAAAGAGTTAAACGCAGCAGCGCATGTGAGGAAGCTTGCAGATGATATTAAACTTTAAGTACTGGAAACCACAGCAATGCTAATGTTTTCCGTCGCCAGCCCTCCCCAGATACTTGTCACCCAAGACAGTTGGTAATTCATTGATCTGCGTCTTTTGGCAGGCGGATTCTTGAATTTACTGCCAATTAAATGTGTCAGTGCAGCCAGTGCTGCAGCATCAGGGGCAGAGCAAGGTTCTCTAGAATGTCGGGGGGGTGGTTGGGGGGGGTTACTTATAGCTCTTTTCCGCTTTGCGTGACAGCGAGACTTGGAGGAGGCAGGGAATCACTGTCAACATTGGCAAAGGTGAAGGGGTTAAGTGTTGTTGGTTCACCCCAAAAATAGAGCCCGGGACGGGGCTTTTGTAGAACATGCGACTGCCACTTACTCGCAGCACAATGCTCTGTTTTCCTCGCTTTTGCCACGACCACAACAACTTGTCTGACCTGTGTCCCGTTCCCTCCAGTTCTCGACAAATGCAGTTTATGGCTTTGGGCTATTAACATCTTTCAGTCTGGCCCCTTGTACCCATAGTGTCAGTTTCCCTTCAACCTTAGACATCAAAAGCCCCTTCAATACCATGTTTGTTTAGAACATTTTCACATGGTTCATCCTCCTCGAGCTTTGCGAAAAACACGTCGCTTTGTTTCCACAAGATATGTCCCGTAACAATGGCACCACTGTGCGAAGTGCCCGACAGAAAAAAAAAAAGCTAAGGCCTTGTTCTATTGTATTTAATATTCCCATACATCAGCACTGGGACTGCCTTGCTGGCGGTGTCACACTTTTGCTTTTGGAAAAAGAATGAAAACACAAACCAAAACCAGATTTTTTTCCCTTTGTCAGCGGCGTTTTGGACACCTCCCCCACCGCTCCAAAACAGGACCACCCCACACCCCCAGGTCCCCCCCCCCCCAGCAACCTCCCAAAGACACATATACAAACACACACCATGCAACACTGCACACACACACACCTACATGTGCACACGCAAATGAGGAATGCTTTTCTCAGACAGAAATTAGTTGCCAGGCAAGGATGCTGCTGGGTGGTGGGCTAGCTAATGAAAAGCAGAACTCTGCTCAATGAGCCATATGCTACTAATCCCTTTCTCAAACTCCCAGTGAGGAAGTGCGATGCTGTAATGCTTAGCATGCCCCAATAAAGTCTGGGACATCCTGTTTGAGGACTCTATTCCCATATCGAGCTGGCTTGGGGGCCATGCCTTCACTAATGCAAAAGGGAACCATGAGGGCAAGCCATCGACTGTACGGCGATCAGGGTCTTTAGAAGTTCAGACTGGCATCAGGACATCAGTGTCAGACTGAGGGCATAAAGACCTAGAGAATATTCAAGAATCTTTCAAGGATCCAAAGTGGCAGACCTTTGCACATGTGGTGTGTGCAATGGCAAGGTAATGAGTTGGACGCAAACCAATAGCCCCAGACTACCCAAAAGTGGAAAACCTCAACTAGTACAACGACAGCAACTGAACTGCATACACATAATTATATCTATTAATCCAGTTAAGATTCTTTTTCGTACACCAGTGCAAACTTGTGCAATGTAAACATTATGCATTTTTAAGATGTCATGGTTGAAATTTTGGCATTGCCATAAGGAAATCTTGTAACACCATTTCCTTATTTTGTATATTTTTGTGCAACTTTTGTAAATGGCATCCACCCTCTACACTGTGTGAACATTAAAGGATGACTGAATCAGTGGAAATGGTCCAAAATTACTTGTAAATAAATCTCCTTTATTTTTGGTTGAGAATGTTTTTCCCAGGCCTTGCTCTCTTGAGGAGGGTGGGATGGCCCTCATTTTCCTCCATCACTCAGTCATAGCAAGTGCAGACCTCTGTTTGCTCATGTAACAGAGTTGCAGTTAGTGTTCTCCTCCAAGCGTGTTGAGCTATCCAGCGATGTCACATTAGCAGCAGTCTGAGAACTTGCAGTGAAGCTTCCAACGAACTTGGAGTAGGCATGTTCTAGCCTTCACCCTCCCAACTTGGTAGTATCATATGTTGGTGGGAAACCGAGCTAATGGGGGGACTTAACATGAATGGTGGGGGTACTAAAATAAATACATATATACTTACATGTTTTTCCATCTTCTACACCTTACTCAGGTGTATAAAGTTTATTGCAGCAGCAAAGCTTTCAACACAACTCAGCATGATTTATTTTTTTAAGTTACCGGTTAGTGAAACAAAATTTTTACTGATGGTAATGAAAACTTTGTAGAATGAGCAAGCCATGCCTGTGGAGATGATAAAGTGGCATGCTGTCATAGATAAGGTAATCTGATAGAATGAATTAAATCATACCTTGGGAAAAAAAAACATCCAGGTCAAACAATAGCATACACTGACACCACACCTGGAGGGCATGCTCGTTTCCTGCCCTCTATCTCACAGCCTGATAAATCACAGGCCCGAGTAGTGAATCTTTGTATGGGTTTTTATATGAGGCATGAATTTATAGCATGTAGTGTGGGCTGCGCTGCATGAGAACGGTGGCAGGGGCTGCAGCGGTGCAGTTAGTCGCCTTGTGTACTTGTGGTAAAAGAGCCGAAATGTCCAAATGATTGTCATGCAGAGGGCAGTTGCAGTGAGGCAGTCAGGCAGGTGGGTCCGCCCCTTGGAAATGGAATAGGACTCATGGGACAGGGCTTTCCTTTCGGGCCAGCTCTACTCTAGAGGGCCAGGGCCATTAGCCACCTTAATATTCTGCATTACCTTTCCAGCCATTTGTTGCCCCTTTGTTGTGATACCTACTTAAAATATCAAAGCCTGCGAGAGCCTCAATGAGACATTTGAAAACTGAGAAACGCGGGTTTTATGTGTCAACGCCATGTCCCCTCCCTCCCTCCCTCTCTCTCTCTCTCTCTCTCTGTCCCCTGTCTTTAGCCAGCCCCATGCAGGTAGGCCTGGATCAAAAAGGAATCAAAAGGGGGAGAGAAGAGAGAGAGAGAGAGAGGGGGAAAAAAGTTTGGGTGGGACATCAATGGCTGACATGGTTGAGGCAGAACAAAAAAGGAAAACTATGCAGGGGGAGGAGGGGAGAATCAAAGCTCTCCAATAGAATGGAGGCAGTGAGAATTTAGAAACACATAACCTGAATGTGGTCTTTTTGTGCAGGGAGAGAGAGAGAGAAAGAGAGAGAAAGAGAGAGAGAGAGAGAGAGAGAGAGAGACAGAGAGAGAGAGAGAGAGAGAGAGAGAGAGAGAGAGA
>JBBPCZ010000040.1:4236837-4255169 GCA_037974445.1 Brycinus macrolepidotus | reverse complement strand
GAGAGAGAGAGAGAGAGAGAGAGAGAGAGAGAGAGAGAGAGAGAGAGAGAGATAGAGAGAGAGAGAGAGAGAGAGAACTGATTTGTGGCCTGGAACTGGTTTCTGGCCTCTCGCTTAGTCAGATGAGTCCTGCGGGGTCTACACACAAACAATGGTATCAGGACAGAAGAATAGGTGTATTAGCCAAAATAAACTGTTAAGCCATTAAATATTTAAATACGACCACTGTAGCTATTCTTACACACTGAACTGGTCTTAGACGCTGCTGTCAGAAAGATAGAGCTGTCTTGTCAAATTACATCCTCTAGAAGGAACACGCAAACATGAAAACAGGATATTTTCCTGTACATTTTATTGCAGTATTTTATTTAGTATTTATTATTTCTTTTCTTTATTCCTCTGATGAGTATAACATACTGGAAACAATCAAATCTAAAATGTTGCATAGGTTTTGCATTATATGTTTTTACTTTTTTCTTTATATTTCCAGTATGTTAAATTGAGCAAATAAACAGTAGTTGTGCATTAAATTGTGTAGAGCAGAAGTGCGTTCTCTATAGAGGATGTGTACGTATTTTCACTTAGAAAATCAACAAAACATGGAATTGAACCAGGAACCCCCAACCTTTTGCTAGATGGACAGATAGATAGACAGACAGACAGACAGACAGACAGACAGTTTTTTTTAAAGATAGTATTATGCCCCAGACTTTGGCTTAAATGAGGTCCTGCAATAGCCCGTCTTTACCTCTTACATTACTAGGCATGGCTAGTGATCTTCAGCTGGAGATCACTCAGTCAGCCCCTGGATGACTGGCGAGTGCCCCCCAGGGCCACTGCCAATACCAGGCCCACTCTAGTTTCAAAGCGTGTGCAGGAGTGTGTTCAGTCTACAAATTAATTTCCCTCCCCGAAGGCAAACGGAACCCCATCAGACACCGCAACACCAAAGTGAGCAAGCAAGAGGGACCCCCCCCCTCGCCTTGCCTCCTCCCCCAGTCTCCTTTCCAAATCGCTCTCCTCTCCCGCTGGGTACACACACAAACAATTACATCAGGCCAGAAGGGGAGGTGTGTGTATGCGAGTGTATGTGTGTGTAAATTTGTAAATATGTAACCATCACAACATTACACATTGGAGTCCAGAAGCCCCATAGATAGATGAGCAAGCCTCACACGTCACCATTTCAAGGTGTGCTGTAAAGCAGAGCTTTGTAGCTGCGACACGGTGAACATGCTTTGTGCATCTGGTCCCACGTCATCTAGTGACAAAGGAGCCCGACTGTTCCGATAGTATCACATTCCTGGGAGACTTATGAACTTTGTGCAAGCAGTCAGAGTTTGTCCCCTTATCGCCACTACCTGATCTACACTTGCCCTTGATCTTTGCCAGTATGTGACCCAGTTCTAATATTAGAACCAGTATAATATCTTCTGTACACGACTCCTAAATGCCACACTTTACAGTCCTCCCGGCACAAAAATAGACTCCAATTCAACTTTGTTTTGTTCACATTCTTCACTGAGCGCTAGTCACACTCCCTTGAAAGATGTTTTTTTTTTTTTTTTTTTTATGGTTGGAAACTTCAGCTGTCACATAGCCTGTCATATACTCTTAAAAATAAAAGTGCCAAGAAGGGTTCTTTGAAGTGATGCTATAAAAAAAACAACTGCTGGAATCCTTCGAGAACCATTTTTGCGCAATACGATGTGTGAGTGTCAAGAACATTCACATGAAGTTCAATACCAAAACGGTTTTCCCAGCAGCAAAATCAAGCCAGAATCAAGCCAAAAACCACTGAGGGACATTTTTAAGAGTGGAGTTACAAGTTACAGTAATCCAACACAACATCTCCTGCCCTTTTGCATTAAACTTTGATGATCTACACAGCCTCTTGTCATCAGCTGATCCCTGCTTCCTTTATAGCTCTGATGATTGTTGAACTAAGCTGCCCTTGATGTGGTCACCCTGCCATTGTGAGCCCACGTCCTTCTCAAGTCTACATCATGAAACAACACTGAAAGCAGGAATGCCAGCAGGCGCAGACATCATGATTTGGTTGGTTTTCAGAAACCGCATTTGGAGAAATCTGAACATTAAAACATTTATTGGTCATTTGGTCTGAGGAGGGCTACTGTGGCTTTGTGGCTTTGTGGAGTTCAGGCTGTGTGTGTGACTCTATTGTTAGCTGTGGCCAGTGGTGGGACAGGCCAAAAAGGACAAGGACAAGACCAGCTAAATATACTCTACCAACAGTCAGTGTGGGGCAATTGTGCTGTCACCCTTGCCCCCCAGCTTTCCCCTCGCCTGCAGGTACCTGTCCTGTCAGCAGCCCCCGTCAAGCTGTCCCACAGACCCTCACATTCATAGCAGCGGCAACCTTATCTTTGCCCCCTGACTGCCTCCTGAATGCCCTTTCTCACTTTGTACCTCCAAAACAGTGATACAATGAGAGAAAGAAAGGGAGATCTTTTAATGTTACTTTTATTTTCACAACATATTTATGTTCATTAATTATTACATTTTCACACATTGTAAACAGCAGCTAATATTTTCAAAAAAAAAAATGAAAAAAAAAAAAAAAGGTTTTCCCCATGAGTAATGCTTCATTTTTCAGAGGTGGTGCTACAATGGGCACATATCACATGCACAATATAATGTGCATATATTGCATATTAGGTTCCATAAACATTAAAAGCTTAAATCCAAGCATTTATGAAAAGAGCCCAGTGCCTGATGGGCCCTTCCCCCCAACAGTCTGCATGTTTTTAGTCAGCATGAGTGTCTGTTAGCTGGTGTGACAGAATTGGTAGTTAGTGTTCTTCTCCAAGCTTGTGGAGCTATTCAATGATGTTCTATTAGCGGGAATTCAAAAACATGCAGTGGCTTCACGCGACTTGGAGGAAGCACATGCCTTTGTGTGGTTAGTGTAGTCCTACCTAGTGGGTGGAACTGAACAAGGCAAAGTTTTTTTTTCTTTAAAAAAGGAACAAATTTGGACCTTAAGGACCGTTTTGTAGTTTTAATGATACATTTATGTTGTTTGTACCTTGCAGGGCTAAAATTTACCAGGGCCATAGCCTACCTTTTTTTTCTGATGGTTCCTTTTATTAGCAGCATAAATGAGTATACTGACCAACAGCCATTAGATATTATCCCTTCTAAGTCAAAAACTAGATGATTTTAGACTTAGATTGGACTTTGCGGTCAGATGTTCCAGACTTACCACCTACAGGTTAAATAAGGTTTTGATGTGCGGCGATAACAACCTGTCTTTACCTCTAACACTACTAGGCATGGCCATCTAAAACAGTGTTTTTTTTTTTTTTCCAGCTGGGTGTGGCGGTATGAGCAGAAACCAGTCAACTGTTTGAAGTTTTGAGCTTTTTTTATTTTTTTTTTCGGGCCGCGTTGTTTCGTCTCGGTGCGGCGGGAGAGGAGAGACAGCCACTGCAAACAGCAGGTGTGGCTTTTGAACGAAGCCACGACACGGCAGGTCTCTTTGGTCTCTATCGTCTGATTCTTGTTTTCATCAAAAGAAAAAAGGCCCTCCTTGCTGTTGTCTTTCATCTCCACAGAGCTGGCCTCTCCTTCATTCTTTACCTTTTGTTTGTGCGTTGTCCCTGGGCTGTAGCTTTGTGGCTTCCAGCAGGTGTTACTATTTAGCCCTTTGGTAAGGAGCAAGCAGTGGTTGAGGACTGGTGCACTGCAAAGGATAATAAGTCCGACCCAGGTAACATCAGAGGTGCCAGAATTTTGATTGCCCTTCTGTAGTTTCTAGTCCTGGTCCAGCATATTTTGGTATTTTCCCTACATTAACACAGTTAGAGTGACTGGTAGACCAACCTATGCAACCTTCTCCTATCCAGTCTTCTTCACTGTAAGAGGGCGTGTTAGAGGGGCGAGCATTATTTTCTTCAAGCAAGACATGTTTTTGGTCCATATTCCATTGCTGTTCCTGAAGCAACATCCACCAGCCGCACAAAGACATAAAGCATGTATCTTGCTTAATTTTCTGTGGCCTTAGAACATTGAACCTCCAGTGCATATATAGAATCATAAAAAAGGTGCAACTTTAGTACAGTGGGTATAGAAAAGAATCCCTCCTTCAAAATATTCATATTTTGTTGCTTTACAGACTGAAATGAAGACACGCACACACAAAAACTCATTTTCAGCTGTATTTGCTCAGTGCAACCTATGACATCCAAGTAAAAGATATGATAGCAAAGGTTCATAAAAAATAATTAACAGTAAAAAACCAGAAACACTGAGATGGATAAAGGACCACCACTCTGTGTCAGTACTTTGTGGAACCACCTTCTGTTTTAATTACTACTTTGAGTCTGTTAGGATACTTATCTACCAACTTTGCACATGTAAACTGTGCAATATTTGCCCAAATGTCTTTACAGAATTGTTCAAGCTCAGTCAGACTGGATGGTCACCATTGGTAGACTGCAATCTTCAAGTCATCCCACAGATTTTTCATAGGGTTTAAGTCTGGGCTCTGATGAGGCCACACAAGGACATTCACCTTTTTCTCCTTCAGCCATTGTGTGGACAGTTTTGCTGTGTGCTTTGGGTGCTCGTCATGTCAGAAGGTGAACCTTCTTCAGAGGGCAGCAAGTTTTTCTCAAGAATCAGACGGTATTTTTCCCCATTCAATTCTTCCTTCAATCCTGACAAGTGCCCCAGTCCTTGCAGTAAAGAAACACCCCCACAACAGGACACTACCACCTCCTTGCTTTACTGTAGGGCTGATGTTCTTTGGATGGTGAGCTGTATTGGCTTTCCACAAGATGTACTGTTTGGTGTTGAGGCAATTTTAGTCTCATCTGACCATAACACCTATTTCCACTTGGCATCAGAATCTTCAAGTGTACTGGTAAAGCTCAATCGAGACTTGGCCTTTCTTGAGGACTGTTTTTCTTCTTGCAACCCTCCCATACAAGCCACATTTATGGAGCATTTATTGTTGTCACGTACACACAATGACCACTCTTTACCATAAATTCCTGTAACTGCTTCAAAGTTGCCATAGGGCTCTTGGTAGCCTCTCTGACCAGTTTTCTCCTCACTCTTCCATTCAGTTTGGAGGGACAGCCTGATACAGTGAGGATCCAAAGCAGCTAAGTGTGAATGTAAATATTTTGAAGCGGGTGATTCTTTTCTATACCTGCTGTATATGTGACAAATCAAGAACTTGTTTTAAGACGAAGGTTTAGGTGATGAAATGAGCTAGCTTTAGCTAGATCATGTGAGCATTGTGTTAACTCTTGACCAAAAAAACTAAAATTTGGGCCTAACTGGCTTACTACAGTTCAAAAAGAGTCAATATGACATTTTCAACAAACAAAATGTGACTACTTCATTAGGAGAGAACTTTCTAGTGGCTCAGAAGGCACTGGCAGAAACACACCGATGACATCATCTGACAATGACTGGTTATGAATGAAGGGTGTTTCAGGAACAGCGACAGAGATATTGATACAGAATATAGTCTTGCTTGAGGAAATCATTATTAGAGCAATATTAGAGCAAGAGAAACTATAAAACTCAAGGACCGTTTGGGAAGCTGTACTACTAGATTGCATTGGAGAGATCTACTGGTAGCTGTTGTATATTGCTGCATAAGAGTACACACGTCTTCATTTTGTTCACTTAATACTCTTGAAGGTGGTTGACTCTAGGAGTCATGTTTCTAAAACTTTACATTGACTATTCCTTCCATTGTATTTTCCTTTTAGTTATAATACTCACAGGTCAGACGTGGTATTGTAACAGAAATACACGTCTGGGGGCAACTTTGGTGCGGGACTGATGCAAAATCCATCCCTAACAAGGATACACCCCCTCTGACATGAGTTGCTCATGTACTTGCGGTCGCGAGAGAGTTGAGAGTTTCGCACCTTTTCTCGGCCGACACTATTATACTCACACTACCCTTCCCCAGGCGAGTCATGGCCTTACAGTAAGTGCAGAAGCATTTCTTATCAAGATACAGAGATAGGAAATACCGGATACAAAGATAAATGTGATAAACTGTATGAATATAAATGTGTAAGACACTACAGGAGTATAAATGTGAAAAGACACTGCAAACTGTTTAACAAGTAAATTTTCCCCCACACCCATCCCCCAACGTGCTTAACTGGAGCCATGCCAACTTATCCATGGGCTACCAACAGGCTTGCTGTTTGCCAGACAGTGGTGACGAGTGCACCGTCAAGCCCTACTTTGAGCTCCGCCTTCACAGGGCATTGGACTGGTTTAGAAATTTCACACTTAGTGTGTTCCCACCCTAATAAGCCTATGTCTGGCCCTACGAGACTACGTAGCTATTAAAGTTCTGCGCTCATCTCCATTACTCATTCTCTTGACACAAGGCAGCAGCAGCTAATCCAAGTCAAACCCCTGTTGAAGATGTAAGGGTGCTTCCATTTGTGTATGTTCTACTAGAGCAAACATTGCGGTCAGACATTTGGTGCCCTTCACCCCAAGGTGACCCAGTGGAGACGATATGTTATTCATGTGCTACAGAAAATCTACACAAGAGGGTCAAATCATCATGTACTTTCACTTCTACTGTACTGGTCCTACCAGTATGTCCAGTGCTACATAAGCAAACACTGAGGTTAGCCAGTGATGGCCTGAATCCGTTGCAAGTATCTTCTCTAGCTCTGCTTTATGGGTGCCGTTCTTCTAAATAAATGGACCACACCAAAGATGATCTCTGCCTGTTTGTGGGGGAGGAAAAGCCTCTATCTTTTTCCTCATCTTTAGAAAGATGTAAACATTGCTTGACTCAGAGTCAAAGGAGGGAACCTCCCGCAAATAATGGCACTGCTTGAGTGTCTGGTTTTTTTTTTTTTTTCCACAAGGCTCCAAACCACAGAAATCTCCTCCGGTCACTCACCCATTTAATTCATTATTGTTTCAGAATCAACATGTTACAAAACCATTTCATAATCATCTGTGAGGGTGATAAGCTTGTCTCCTCTCACTCTGCACACATATTGTGCCACCTAGCTTCAGTTGAGGAGACTACCTGGTCCTCGTTATCATCTTGGAGATTCAGACTTTGCTTAACAGTTCAGTCAGCAAGTCTCCCTTGAGCTTGACTTAAACTGTTACTCTTGGTCACACTTAATAACAACATTTGCTGATACTATTTATGCTTTTAAAAGGAAACTGCACTTCACAACACACAACAGCGAGTCTAGGTCATGGAGACTGTGTGGTGTTTTCTTTCACGCAATGGATTCCTCAGATGACTGGCGCGAGGGGGCACGGCAAGGCATGTGTTTCCACAGTGTCAACAAGAACGTAGGGGATCGGTGTGGTCGGTTCCTGTGTGTTTGGCACCTCAGCCACAGGCGGCCTTGTTTCTGCTGTTATCCTTGTTTTTATTTGGTTCCTTTAATGTGGCTTAAATGTGCTGTTGCTCCACAGTGTAAGTGTGGTTGAGCTGTAATGAAGGAAAAGGGTGGGCATGTACAAGAAACGGACGGTGAAAAGAGTGGACCCGGACGTCACAGCTGCACAGGATGGCTCTGAGTCATGGCACATGAGGCGCAAATGATGTGATGGACCATGTGTCATATGCAATAAAGCAGACTAGCTGTTCTTAGAATAGAAATGATGCTCAGAAAGATCTCTTGGGACAGTCCATTGTGGCTCCAATCCACTCTTGAGATTGGAGGAGCCACTCGGAGGTCAAAGGGTGGCACTGGCTGGTCCTTACTGTCTGTAGACATGACATGGCTTTTCATGGCCTGTACCAAGGGAAGCTTTGGTCTAAAACAACAGACAACATTCTACCCTGAACTTGGCTAGGGACCAGTCTACCAGGGTTAGGAGTCTCCCTGGCTTCTGCCAGACACTTAAATCACAAGGCCTTCATCCAGAGAAGTGTCCTCCTGCCATCCACCCATTTAATCCATCCTGCCCACTGCCCCCGCTGTCAACTATCTCTCCTGAGACCGTACCAGTGAAGTGGCCTGGGTGGGGGGTCCGGAAGATGCCATCTTCTCTATGCTGCTCAGTTCCAGTGCTTAGACAGTCAACACCCCAGGGGCTACATTTTTCCCAGGCTTCAGCTGCAGCGCGGGTCTGTGTCTCTTTTTTAGCGTCTGTGCGGTGGGGCCTATGCTGTTTGCTGTCTGCATGCTGCTCCCGTGTCATTATTTTGATTCTCCTCAGTGGAACGGGTGGCACGGACAGTGGCGGCCTCTTCCCCGACAGAGCGGTGGAGTGGCTCTGTCTCACGATGACTCAGTGAGGCCCACTCCTATCACGCCATCCAAATGTAAACAAGGGAACTCACACACATACTTACACACTGTAATTTAGCTGCATTGATCTCTTAGCCAAATTAGGCCATTTATAGCCGTGGAAAAAAAAAAACAGAGACTGAATGCCTCTGTAAAAATCAATGTCTTTACGGTCCCAAAATTCTTCTAATGGCGATCCTTACATGTCTACAGTTATTACTGGTTTTTTTTGCTATTCTGTTTAGGTGTTTGTGATATGGTTATATAATTAATTACATAGTAACATAATGAATTACATTTACATTCATTCTGCATTCTGTATCAACAGATTTGAGACTGTACTTTTAACTTGTCCCAATGTCAGAAATATGGCAGCAATATTTTTCTTTCCAGCTGTACAAACAAAAGTAATGGTTCATCAAATTCAAATGAAAATGCAGTTACAAATGGTAAAAATACAAATGGTATCAACTAACACCATTGATTAAAATAATTAAAATTAGCTCCAAGTTTTCTCCACTTGTTTTAAAGTTATACCAGTGAGAGTATCAAATTATGGCACATTCTTGTCATTGCTGGCATTAACGATGACTTTTAACAGTTAACTAAGAACACTGAGCAGTTGTTAAGACTGTGCCATGTGTTTCTTCACCTCCTGCACCAACAGTTGAAGAAGCACATTAAATCACTTGCCCAAACTTTTTTTTTTTTTGCTACATTCCAGCGTCCCTGTGGAGGACTCTTCGTTTTATATGATATACCACATGTCCAGGCATAATGGAGGTGTCATGTTTTTGTTTTGTTTTGCTTTTTTTTAACGACACAAAAGCATTCTTTAACCAAAAAGCCTTTTTATTTTTCTTCACATCTCAGTCCGAATGCCCCCGTTTACCTATTTATTTACCCTGCTGAAATCAAAGACATATGGGTCTTTAAAAGCGAGGGGTGAACGAGGATCTTCGGAGGATCTTTGGATAAATGCCCTCAGATAAGTGGACACAAAGACACAAAAGGAACAAAAGCAGCTGAGGCTGGGAGTGCTCCATCACCGAGGGTCACTGTTATCTTATCCAGGAGAAAGAGTAGAAAGACACATTGACACCTCTGCGCGTCACGCTCTTAATTCCTCCATCACAGAGCTCCCTCTCTTTCTCTCCAGCCCCCCCCCCTTTCCTCTTAGTCTTTCCCCTCTCTGTCTGCCTCTCTTTTTTCACTGAGACAATGATAAGGCTGCCGACAGAGGCCTGCTGATAAGGCATTCATTCCTTCCCTAGTGGAAAGTGTCGGCTGTTAGCAGGTATTCACATCACTTGACCTTAGTCCACAAGGCCGGAGGATCTTTCAGCAGGATTATTTGTGTTCAGGCTGATTTGCCCATGTTGAAGTTTGCTGAGCATGTTCTTTATTAAGAGGCACGCTTTCGGGCTTTCTGGGTCTATGCTAAGCCACATTTCTGTACGGCCTACAAACACACAGCACAGATCTTGCTTTACTGCTGAGAAAGAGTTATCTTTCACTTTTCCTTTCCTCGAGTGATGAGGTCCAAACCAAAGCCAAAGCATCTTCTCCTCTTGATGAATATTCACAGCTGCAGCTCTAGCTGCAAATCGCTAACTGACGCAAAACGGGACAGTTTGGTCTCTTAACACGGTGACCACAAGGCCCAGCCCTTAGCGAGCAAACGTGTACAGAGAATTCCTCAAGTCGAACAGTCTTTATTTGTTCCAAATCCCATTCCTCATCCTCGTCGGCTTCAGCCACTCCTGGCCAGTTCTGCGAAAACAATGCAGTCACTGCGCTAGAGGCACAGAGCGGCCAGTGCTGCCTTCTCAGATCTGCGCTACGCCACATTTGAGCTGGGCCTCTGCCAAAACCAGAGAGACTACTTGACAATTTGAAAACAGCCGCGTCCTCTGGGCCATTCGCCGCAATCTAGACATGTGCCTGGCAACTGCACATGCAATTAAATTGAGGGGAAAGAAATGTCCCAAACATAGTCGCAAAGTAGTAGGAGAGACTCAGAGAGGCGCTCTTGGATGAAACGCAATTAGTGCTTAGTCATTTTTCCCATGAACCCTGTTTTGTATTTATTTTCGCAAAAAATGCAGAAATACTTGGTGTTGATGTGTTCTTTGAGAGAGAGGAGCTGGGCTTGCTGTGCAGGGAACTCTACCCGTGGTTATCTCTAAGAAATGTTGTCAGTAACATTGCACGCAAGCAAGGCTGATGGTGAAACCATTGACATCTGGGAGACCAAAGGCTGGAGACAGGCAGTCTTGATTTGCAAAACATGTTTTCTCACAAAAAACACCCTGGCCAGCAGTGTGTGAAAGGATCTCCTAGTCCCTTTTCTTGAGTTTCCCCTCTCATAGGAAGGCAAGGAGAGGTGGTCCCACTGCGTGGGCACAGAGGGGTGGGGGTGGGGGGCAGCGGTGGATGCATCAGTGCAGCTGAATTCACTGTGGAAAGTTAAAACTGATCACAATAGTTTATAACAGCGTTCAATAAAGTATACGCTTTTTTCATAATGTACTGAACCATTCCCTGGTGCATTGTGGCGAAGTCCGAGGTTTTACACCCCTGCAGGCGCCTCCGCCTCTTCGGAGAAGGAAGGCAGTTTGCAGTTATCGCTGCCTGCGTTTGATGTCGCAGGCTTTAGTTTTAGTAGTGAGAGAGCGCTGAGCAATGCTAACCAGCCTGTTCTGGAGGGGCATGTGCTGCTGGCTGAATGTGTCCAGGCATGGGAGAGGTTTGGGAAAAGCTCAAGTGCCCGAGTTTAAAAGCAGAGGGGGGTGGGGGCGCATGGCCCTGTTTCTCTTGATTAAAGCTTTTGAAGTTGCTGTTCGTCCTGACTAATATCTGATCACATCAGCAGCAGATGGCACGATGTCTGCAGCCTGAGGTTTATAAATAAAACTGGCCCAGTCATCTTCTTCCCGTGTGTCCGAAACACAGGAACAAAACTGCTTATGTTATAAGAAGAGTCTAAGCCCGAGCCTAAAGATAATCCTAACCTTAACCTCAATAACAAAAAGGATACTTTTTGCTTGTCCTGGACCCGTTTTCCTACACGGGACATTTTTTGTTTGATCCGTTGTGCTGTTTGAGAGTTCTTCCATCCTCTGCCACTCTATAAAAATGATTTACCCATTAAAATCAAAAGAATGCTTTAGGTTCAAAGCAGTTACTGAAAAATAAGCCTTAGGATGAATAAGGCTGAAGTTGAAAGAGGGTTCAGATAGCATGGCAGGACAATTAGCTAGCATGGTTCAGCGCTGCAGCTTTGCTGGAACCCCTGTGCTCTTTCATTTATACTGAGCATACTGTTGTGTGAGTTCTGGGCAACAGTTGCTAGCCCTCCAGCTGCAAGTGCCCATTTACATCACGGTTCAGCTTTGTAAAGCAGAAATCTGCGCTGCTAATTGAGCCCAGCTTTAGAACTGCTGCTCATGGGTTGAGCTTATAGACCTCATGTTGCTGAGGTGTGCGAGTGTGTGGCTGTGCAGTACCGTCAAAAGTTTGGAATCACAGTATTTTATTTAGTTACAAGTTGTAGATTGAATTACTAGGTACAATAAAAGTTATTCAGGTGTTTATTAGATGTTTTATCAAATGTTATTATTGTTAAAACAATAAACATTTTTAAAACGTAAGTAAAAGTAAACTGTTTATTACTAAGTAATTATATTTAGTGCAATTACTAGTAGTATAATAGTATAATAGTATTATACTACTACGACTACTACTACTGTTACTAATAATAATAATAATAACAATAATAGTAGTAGATTTATTAGTAGTAGTAGTAGTAGTAGTAGTAGTAGTGTAGTATTGTTGTTGTTTTGTTGTTGTAGTAATAATAATCATATTAATAATAATAATAATAATAATATTAATGATAATAATATGCAATTATGATGACAACAAATACATTTAAAACTCGGAAGGTACATGTAGATTACCTGCTGGTTTTGTATTGTAAATAAAATAGATATATTTATACTTCATGACCTTTGGTTTCTACCTCCACCACTGTAAAGTTTCCCTCCAATGAACACAACAAATTAAGCTGAATGACTTCTGTTTACATCAGTTATAAACATTACATTATGTATATTATGTAAAATTATGTATAGAAAATTTGTCAGAATTTCCCTTTAAGTGAAGTGTCTCAATTAAAAATATCTTGTTTTAAAGCTTATTATTCTCCTGTAATTTATTTACTAATAATCTATTATTGCTGTTCTAATTTCATTACTAATCATTTATTGTTGTTGTTGCTATTGTTTATTTAATTGTAATAAATTCTTCTTAAGTGCCCCTCAAGATTTATTCACCGGTCCTGAAATACCAGGCATTCTGGCCGTTCATTTTATTCAACCTTTATTCTCAGTGTCATACAGCTTTCCTAGTCCTGTCAGAATCATCCACAGCTCTGTTCATCACTCTAGACGCATCTGAAGTTTCCTCATTTTTTACAGTTTCCTACAAATATGGTTTTTCTTTCAGTCTGGCTGCATTATTACTGAAGGCATTATTCCACTTTTAAACATTTTTACTGAAGGCATTATTCCACTTTTAAACAGCTGTATACTGAGATCCAGTGTGTCGGGGGATGAATGGGCCCTTGCCAGTGGAGGCAGTGTTTCTCCCCTTGTTCCACTAATCGATCAGCGGATGGCCGTAACAAGCGGGCCTGAATTGAATGGACGCGGCCCCTCGCCCCTCGGCCCCTCCCTGTGTCATCAGTCTTGTCCTACAAGATGCCTCACACCCGGTGATGGCATGGGAGAGTGACTGTGTCAGCCCACGGAGGAAAAAAAAGACCCTCTCTCTCTCCGCATCAGTGGGAGAATGGGACATAGAGGAGGACAACAAAGTCAAAGATTCTTCACATAGCTTCCCATTTTCATGCACTGCTGCCAGTGGAGAAACGAGTGTGTCCCCCTCCTTTGGCACCCAGCCAGATATCTCATTGCCCCCCCAAACCTTTTATCTGCATTCAAAGGTAGCCCTATACCTACCATTCATCAAAGGAGTTCAAATGTGACCACCTTGCAACCAAATGCCACTTTTTTCAAACTTTCTCACTGGCTGTGAGGGGAAAAAAAAGACTTGTGGGCCTACCGGAGAACCTTTAGTTCCATACATACACACACACACACACACACACACACACACACACACACACACACACACACTTCACTGAAAAAACAAATGATACGAGCCGAATTTAATTAGAACACACATTTCAATTTAATGGAATAGTGTGAAGTGTGTAGGAACTTTGTTATCTAAATGTAAAACACAAATAATGTGTCAACAGGCTTGCAGTTGCAGTTTTTTTCTGAGTGTTCACTCTATCCCTCCTTTTAAAACCAGCAAGAGGAAAACAAAAGAACGCTGAATCAAATTAAGAAAGTGACTGGCATTAAACGAAGCGAAAGCATCGAGCCACTGCTTGACTAATGAACTCCACACTCACCACAGGCAAAAACAGGACTACAGTCCCACGAAAAGGTTGAACACTTGAACGAGTGAAAATAAGTACACATTCTCTGCAGGGAGCAAATGTAAATGTGGCATTTTGCTGCAATTTTTTTAAATTTATTTGTGAAGTTAAATAAAAACCGAATATAAAAATAAAATTAAAAATGTACTATAAGTTTTGCACAGGCTATACCTTGTTTGGTTTATTCGGATGTATGTTTGTTTGCTTTTCCCAATATGTTACATTAAGCAAATACACCATAACTGTGTGTTGTGCAGAATTTTCTATAGAGAATGTGTACAACAATGGAATTGGACAAGGAGTGTTCAAATGTTTTCATAAAATTGAAGAGAGACAGAAGTATGGATGGATGGATGGATGGATGGATGGATAGATGGATGGATAGATGGATGGATAGATAGATAGACAGATAGATAGATAGATAGATAGATAGATAGATAGATAGATAGACAGTGATAGAGGTGCTTTATTTTTTTTGCACAGCTGACTACATAATTGTCAGCTTGCTGGTGGAGTTTCTATTTTCTATTTTAAAAGGCTGTAAATGATAGAGATCTAAGAGTCCCCTTTAAATGTGTTTGGAGCTCTGCAAGAGGACTTGAGCAACATGGTGGACGATCTGTTTAAAATGAAGTGACTGTTGTATGGTGTGTTGCGCCTTGTTTGTATAAACTACTTGAAATTTGAGCATATCCATATCCTTCACTGCGGTGTGCCTTCTAAAAGGTACCATAATCTTTGTGCAGGTCACATTTTATGTTTATAACATATTTTTCCCCAACATGCTCAATTCAGCAAATGAACAATATTTGTGTACAAACCTGTTCTCTTTAGAGGATGTGTGCTTATTTTCACTTAGAAAATCAACTAACATAATTATATGGTCACTGTCAGAGCACTGAAGCCTGAACCAAATGTTTAGCTCTGGGTTAGTAGGCCAGGCATGTCTGAGTACTCTGTTGCTTCCACATTAGAGCCTAATGTGGACCTAGCAATCACATTCTTGGTTTAATGGCATCAATTTGAACTTTACCAACCAGGTTAATGATGCCTGGCTAAGAATACGTTCCTCAGTCTATGTGGCAAAATTAGTATTGCTATGCTACTGTTTTATTGCCATATGTCATTAGCTGTAGCTCGCACACCAAAACAATCTGAGCGTCTATCAGGAGTCAAATGTAAAGGCAGATTAAGAGTAAGTGGACAGTACAGTGCTGAGAAGCTACAAATAGAGGAGCTAGACAAGGAGGCTTTAACAGACCACAGTTTATTTATTTAATGCGCATCTGGGTAGAAGTGTAGTGTTCACACTAGTCAAAATAAACTGAATTAAAGAAAACATTCAACTGGTCCATATCAAACGAGGGAGGGTGTGAAAACACCCTTATACCACTTCTGTTGTGTCAGACATTATACTGATCTTTTCTTTATGGAAAGTGGCCTAGCAACTGTAAAAAGGGTCTGGTTGTGTAGTATGAATGGTGAACTGTTGCAAAAAGTGAATACAACTCAAAAACTGTTTGTCTGGCATCAAAATGTAGCGTGACCAAATACTCCGCAGTTTGAATTTATATTCAGTTCAATGTCCCAGCACTGAAAAGCAGAAATATGAGACAGATTAACGTTTTTTGAGAAAAACTAGGGACGCTAGAAACAAAGCTCAAATATGGCACTGCTCTAGGAAATCTGGAATGTGTGGACATCTTATCAAATGGAAATTTTTGCAGATATTTGGCCGTAATTGTGTGTTATTAAATGAGCAGGCGAGGTTCTTGGCCAACGACCGCAATTGACCTGGCACTGTTTTCCTGGAACGATTTCAGACACGGAGAGCAGGGAGAACCGCAGTCGTTGGCACATTGATGTCCGGCAGGAGTCCCACTTCTGCGGGTTCAGTCAGAGGGCGTTAATGAAGCGAGTGAATGGGTGAAAGAAGGAAGGATGTAGCAACTGATCAGCTGGCCTGATAGCAAATGTGTGTGTTTAGTGCGCACTCAGATGTAAACAGCCACCAGTTCACCCCTATAGGCGTGAAGCGGGTCATTTCATGTTGAGTGCACTTGGCCACTTGTTGCACACAGGGGGCTTTGTCAAACATGGCTGGGTATTGTTTTAGGAAGTTGACACATGGATGTGCGTATCTACAGACTTCACTGGCTGCACTAAGCCCTGTTTTCTTTGGGCTCTTTGAGAGTACAATAGATGGTAATTCGTTAGAAAAAAAAAACCCTCTTGTCACTAAAAATGCATGCTGGTAGAGTTTCCTCTCATGTTGGTACATCGCTGACCTCTGTCTAGTCTGGAAGCATCATGGAGCATCGCATTACAAGCTTCAGATCAGGATAGACAGAATGACAGAAAAGAATCAGATAACTTATCTGGATTCCTTTTAGGAAAAAAACACATGTGTGCATGCATGGGAGGCATGCCATTATGTCTGTACCCAGCTGAACTTTAACCTTTCCTGTGAACTGAAGCCCATTTTTGTTGTTCTGTTAGAGGCCACATGCTCACAGAGTGTGGTTCGTTTAAGGCAGGTGTAACTGTGTTTTTTATCAGAAAAACTTTTGGAAATAACAGGTGACCAGGCAAAAACCGTGTATACAGTCAAAAACTGCATGTAGGCCTCATGCACATAATGAATTTTTGTTTTAAAGCACCAAGGGAATATAAATTTGTGTAGGCTAATCTTGATCTTGTAGGAACACAATTTACAGGTACAAAGTAAATAACTTTACAGTGACCTCTCAAGGGCCAGGGTTCTCTGCAAAAATCCTCCTTGTTCAATGTGAACTGGGCAGTCCTAATCTCAAAACCCAATGATCATGGATGTGGATTATCATTCCACTACCATTTTAACCAAACTGGCTTCTCTACAGTCTCTGTTCAAATGGGAGAAACCCACCGAGCAAAATCTAATGGCAATGAGAAAACTAACAAGCATAACTAGCAAGTTGCCTCATCAACCTGCTTGTCATCAGGTCTGTTGTTTGCTCAAGCAACCACAGCAGTATTCACTGTATGCATATCCATCAGTAAAGAGAAAAAGAACCAAACTCTATTTAAGACATTGCCATAATAAAGCTGTATAAGGTTTTTAGTGAATCTTAGACCACAACACAGCCCGCAAAATCTCTGTGCATATGTACACTGTTCCCTGCTTTGATTGCGCTGTTATGTGTAGTTCTGCGTCAATGGTGTAGGAGGATGGGATGGTTAGGCTAAGAGCTGTCAATCACATGGTCATCAGAATATTAGGACCACCCCCAGACAGTTTTCAAATGGGTTTGATCAGTGATTCTTAAGCCATTTTTAATTATATTTCTATCTTGTTTTTATGTTAGAGCAAGAAGATGGGATGACCTCAGACAAAGTAATGTGACCCTATTTCTGACATTTATTAAATCATTTTGACCGTTTGATAGCAAGATGCCTGGCATTATTTACCACTAGTGACTTGTGATAGTAAAATTAGTCATAAGTAGGCTAATCAGTCTTATAATGTTGATTTAATGCTCATATTAAGCGCTATGCAACCAAATGTACCTGTTAAAAATAATAAACACTACAAATGTAGTGACTTAATAGATCAAAAGCTTATTTATCTTTGTTCTGGGCAGATGCATGGCATGGTCATTGCTTACGAAGCTGCTAATGTTCAAAGCATGCACATTATGAAGATCTAATATGTATTTTTGGTGTTGTTGTGAAACCTAATAAAAGCGCAGGTCGAATCTTGTATCTGAACAATGTGCTAATAAAGTGAAGTATATTTTCCTGCATTTGCAATTCTTGCTACAGGCGGAAGTAATGGGGTGTCATCATATGGCCTCGATTACACCAGCTTTTCTAGCCTCAGTCATGCGCTGAGATTCTTCACGTCCTTAATGTGAGCTTGTCTGCTGTCACCAAGAACATCAGCCAGACACTTGGGATAGTTAGAGTGCGATTGTTTGTGTGTGCCGGCTGCTGGGACTTTATTAGGCCTGATGATGGACACGGCATGTAGTGTGCTTGTTTGCAGAGCAATCATGAAGATGCATTAATGTAAGATGCACTTTAAGACTTCTGCGCACCGTCTGGAAGTGTTTTGCAGTGCTGGGCGTGCACTTTACATTGTTGCCAAATCAAATATAATCTACTGATTTTGAGCGCACATGTATAAAACATTTCTAGTTTTTGATTTCTAACTTAGCTTTTAATAATGTTTTCCATCTAACACTGACCTTTTAAAACATGACTCCATATTGAATGGGTCACTAACCACTTCAGCTACTAGAATGAAAACTGACTGAAAGCTTAGAGCTGGTCAGTGCGAAGCGTTGCATAATATTAGGCTTAACTTACTCATGACTGTTAAGAGCAGCTTTCAGTCTATTTGTCAGAGTAACAGCAGGAGGGGTAATCCCAGCCATTATCATGCATACTGCCCATTTCTCCCTGCCCGTCATCCATCATGAGCAAGATAGAGAGAGAGAGAGGGAGAGAGTGGGATGAGAAAGGCTTACAGTGACAGACAACATATGACTGCATCCCTCAGAGGC
>JBBPCZ010000040.1:4222809-4236737 GCA_037974445.1 Brycinus macrolepidotus | reverse complement strand
ACAGCAGGAGGGGTAATCCCAGCCATTATCATGCATACTGCCCATTTCTCCCTGCCCGTCATCCATCATGAGCAAGAGAGAGAGAGAGAGAGAGAGAGAGGGAGAGAGTGGGATGAGAAAGGCTTACAGTGACAGACAACATATGACTGCATCCCTCAGAGGCTCTAGTTGGTAATGACGTGGCAAATGTGTGTTCCAAAGCCGGGCAGAGAGGAACCCTGCTGAGACCGCGTCTTACCCGTTAGCTGTGCTAAAGGCCCGGGGCCTGCCTGAGGGCTCAGTCTAAGCAAGCCCCCCCCAAGCTACATTCACAATAATGCCTAATTCATTATTTCTCAGTTCAGATTATTTGTTCAGTCTCTCCTATGATGGCTCATATTCTTCTTTCTAAGTGGCCAACATCTGTCATTACAGTGAACACACATCCTCTCTTTCTTGACTCCTCTAACAATGCCATATAATTGCTAACAAATAAATTACGAAAATTTGAAGAAAATAAAAACCTCTATAATGTGGTCATACAGCTCTAAAAAAACTGTTTCACATTAGACCAAAAATTGCTGTACATTCGCATTTGTTCACATTTGAAAATGATTTGAAAATGATTTTTTGTGTGTGTGTTCGAATGCATAAATCTCTTTTCAAATCGGATTTGAGCCATTTTCATATGGGGTCCTACATTGAAAATAAATAGCTAAACCTTTTATCATTTATGTGGCCATTCAAAAGAATGGTCTGATTTTTTTAAGCATGTGCTAAAATGAGCGTGTGCACGTCTTTTCAGAGCGAAAGTGTGTTGGAGTTTCTAACAAACAAATGTTAACCATCGAGACAGAAAGATCAGATCCAAGCAGATATATGGAACTGAGCAAAAAGGCACATAATGGGAATATAGCTTTAATACCTCTTGGAGAACAACAGAACAACAGCTCAGCAGTCTTTTTATTGATTGGTTAGGACAACTTTTCACTGACCTGCCAGTTTCTGAAGGATCGTTTCTCTTTCTGTGAGGGACAGATGTGTGGATTCCTCATGCTGCCTCCATGAGGAGTGTGGGGAGGTATGGAGGTCCTTTATGCAGGGAGATAACCAGGCCTTTGAAAGAGTTGTAATTATTTGCGGTTTGCAGGGGCTTGTACCATTTATTTTGCTCTTTTTGAAAATCCCACACAACGTTGCGAGGCCAAGGTCCAGCCTTTCATGGCGCGCAAGCTTTTAAAATAAACGAATGAAAAAGGTTTGTGTGTTTGCCTCTTATCTAATGCAGATTTAGCATGTAAGCGAAGTCTCATTAAGTAGTACTTTAGACATCACAGTAAAGTAAGCAAGATAAAGAAAATAAACCGTTTGGATCAGAGCGTAGTTCTTTATATAAATGGCTGGAATCAAACAAGCCTTAAAGACTGTACAACACAAATTAAACCAGTAATTATATTACTAGCGCTAACCTCTGAATGAAAGCAACATATGCTTAGCCGGATCCCACATAATCATGAGAAGCGTTTTATGGTGGCCAAGCTGTATTATTTTCATGTTAGGCCTGCCGTCCCTTTAGTCGCTCAGCCAGTGGCAATTGCATTGTACATGCACAATAAACAAGTCAGCCTTGCAATTAGCACAACACAGAGTGGTTAGGGAATACACACTTTTAACAGCTAAGACAAAGCCGAGGCTATGAGTTTTGTGTATTGTGAGTTCTCCAAAGCCACTTGAATCTTTCATTATGTGATTAAGGGGCCTGCCTTGATCCCCCTCCAATTGAGTTGTCTCTTTCATTCTGTTGCTCCTAATTGGAGTCAGTGTGATTTAACGGGGTTTAACAAGGTCACAATCTAATGTCATAGATTTTTTTTTTTTTTTGTCGTTCTATTGAGGCGCATTAGGCTGTAGGCTATGTTTTGTCTATCCTTTTCTATCCGTAAAGACCTGGGCGTGAATTTCTGGTAAAGGATTGGACACTGTGAGAGAAATACTTCTGTCATTAATCTTAGTTTCTTGTAAGCAGAACAACAGCACGTTCCTAATTGTCCACAGGCATCACATATTTTATGGGAGTATGAAAGGCAGGCAGAGTAGACGCAGTGACATGAGTTACTAGTAAAGTATGTCCATTAGAACCAGGCAAAGAACGCAGCACATGGGTGGTAAGAAAGGAATGATTTCCAATTACAACTTTACAGTTACGGGACTGATGGTACAGCACTGCACATACTTATAGGACGTGATCACTGAAGGCGTTTCTGTTCATTAAATTGCAAACTAATGATTGATAATCTGCTGAAATACTCTTGTAGTTGTAATAGACCAGGTTCGGTCTTGCTTCTTAGGATAACCTGAGGCAGGGTGCTTTGATCTGTGTGTGTTTATGTGTGTGTGTGAGAGAGAGGCAGACAAACACGCCAACATGGACACAGAGAGCACCCCTGTGTGTGTTTGTACGTGTGTGTGTGTGTTTGTGTGAGGGAGACTGTGGCTGAGGTGGACGACTCCTGGCTCTTGTTATTAAAAAAACATTGCCATTAAGAATGAACACCCTGTCTAGGCCTGATTGAGTGTGTGAGGCTTCAAACAGGACGCCCTAATTGTTATTATCGCTCAATGGGGCCATTAGAGCAGAGAGGAATCAAAGGCTAGGTGCCCACATAAGCGGAGATGGGCCTAGCGTCTGAGGAGAGATGGGTGCAAAGGGGGCACCCTATGATGTCACTCGGCCCCTGGGCAAGCTTTCTCATGGGAAAAGTAACACTCCCTTCTGCTCACCATAAAAGAGGAGAAGGAGCCATAACAGTAACAAGCGCAACCAGCGCAGCCGTTTGATGTGCTCATGTTATCTGTCTCCTTGGCTTTTTTGTATCCCCATTCAGGGCATAAATGTGATCATTGAAGTGGGCCGCCCCGTCTTCGCCGAGCACAAAAGTCTCTCGCTAATTGCTGCCACATCAAATAAGCAGGAGCAACTCCGAATGGGAGCCTTACAACTGCTGAGAAGAAAAAAAAAATTGCTTAAAGCTGGTTAGAGAGGAGGGTTTTTTTGTGTGATTTTCCATCTAAGATTAGGTTGGTGGTTCAGTGAAGGTGGCGGCAGGGCTAGCGGCAGGGTAGGGGGGCGGTTATCACACAGGAAAAGACCTCTTCACAGATTAGTTCTGCATGGGCAGCCGTTCGCTATTCGATTCGGGAGCAACAAATCCAATGGCTGCCCCTTGCATTGTCTTCTCGTCGGCGAGCAGAAACGGTGGCCCGTGAGTGGGGGGGTGGGGGTTAACAAAAGCTAGCTAGTGATGGAACCCAGTGTGTGTTTTCAAAGTGTAACTCTTCTCCTTGCCGTCACGGCCCAGCGATATGAGTGTCTTGGGGGCCCCGGGCCGCACCACACGGAGCGAGAAAAAGCTGTCAATTCAGGGGCCCTTTCAAAGGCGCATCACTTTTGTGCAAACAGGGCCTGAAAGTCACAGTCCATATACTCCTCAAAGCATGTTCCCGGTTAAATGGCCATTGACTAGCTTTGGATCAAATCAAACCCCCCTCCCCCCCACCACCACACTTCTTTTTGACCCTCTGCATTCTTGTTTTCCAATTGTGTCGTCTTTGTTGAGCGGTGAGGTTCTGTTGGGGATGGGAGTGTGGGGGGGGTGAGTTAAAGGGGGGGAGGGTGTCTTGGCCCGGGAACAGGTCCTGTGATCTGTTCTTTTTGGGTCTCTTGCTGGATCTTGTCAAGGTCACGACCCGGCGGAGTCCAGCACCACTATCCGTGTTAGCTGGTCAGGCCATTGCTTTGAAAGCGGGAAGATAAACATATCTGTTGCACACAATCCAATCCATCAGCATGGCTTGCCTCATGGCAGTGACCCACGCTGCGTTGTCACTCACAGATAAGTAAGCTGTTGGATGGTGGGGACAGAGGGTGGACTGGGAAGGGGGTGTTATCGTAAATTACTTCACTAAAACTTTCCACTCAGTATTTGCACGTCTATAAATATTATCTGAAAAAATGTCATTTGTCGTTACACCGAGTCGCATCATATCTAGGTTCCTGGAGCAAGAGTGAAAACATACAGCTGCTGAGTGTTACAGTGATCAGAGTCCCAGCAGCCGCCGTTCAGTCATGATATACGGTCATCTTGAGAGTGCTATAGGGTGGGGGTGGGAGGGTAAGGGCGTCGTTGCACTCTTTCCTCCTGAACTGTCGCCTCTAAATATAAACGCTGTAAATATTCTGTTGATGCCTCCCCATGTTGAAATCTGTCTGCCATTACAACTGGCAGTTCAATAAGCTAGAGAATAAGACATGAGCATTTCACTGACTACAAAATATCTCCACATTTTTATTCCTCAGATTGCTTCAATTGCCACTGAGGTCTGTCCAGCTCAAGGCCTGCAAGGTACAAGTCAATCGGTTAGGCCTAGGACACGTAGGCAGGCCTGAAAAAATATGCAGCGTATGTCTTGTAGGCCGTGTCAGAAGGACAAGGTGTTTGGCCATAGGAAGATGACAACTCTAAAAATACACATTTTAGCACACATTTAGCACTTGAAGTCTGTCAGAGTGTTTAGTGACGGGTCTGAAAAACTGGGTTTTGAAGAATCAACAGCAAATGAAGCACAGGCAAGACAGGTGTATCATTCAGGACCTGGTACACATCAGATATGTAGGGATGTGCAATGATATATTGGAATTGTCAGATAATTGCAAAAATGCTGCCACTGGACAGATGATTTTACTGATATTTCAAACGGATATGGGATGACCTTTTTATTGTATTCTGAAAGAGCAAAATGTTTAGGCAATGCTGGGCTAGTGCGCTACTGTCTAAGTGCATTATTACAAATGAGTGTAACTTTAGTTATTAGATTTGGTTTCTCTCTATTTTTCAGACCATGAGATCATTTTACTATAACTAACTAATAGGAGAGGCAAAATTGGTGTAAGCCAAGTAGATCAACATCAATGGCGCCAGCCTGTGGCCAGTAGATCAGCATCATGGGTCTTTCTGTGTTTATTCTCCCATGTCACTTATACTTCATGAAGGACACAGACTCACTAGCTCACAGTCTCCAGAGAGTCCGCTCAGGATTAGGTGTGTGATAATCTCTTTGTTTAGAGCAGGCTTTGTCATCTGATTTGGGATTTTCCAGGGACAGAAAAGCAAGGAGGACATTGGGATGAAAAGGGTGGCCTTTTGTCGCAGTAATGGGGAAATCCGGATTTACCCCTCGCTGTAAAAATGTTTACTCAGCGCAGTAAAGAGTGAATCTGTGGTTGTGTCTGTTGTAGCACTTAGAAGGGGAACGGAAGCTTACAGTCACAGATTGCGTATCTTCATTCGTAGATATGATGCTGTATAGAAAAATCATTTCCAATCCTCCTGTGTGGCTGTTTCTCGCCGAGATATATTATGAATGAAACTCTGCACCTGTTGTCACCTCTCAGCGTTTGTACAATGGTCTTGTTTAAAAATGTTGGATTAGTTATACTTTATTGTTGTGCAAAGGGAGATATAACAAGCAATTGTGTTCCCCTGCAGAGCATAAGTATTATATCCACTGGAGAAAGAAGGGTCTGACCTCAATTTAAAGGCCTTTTGAGGTATTACCTGGGAAAGCAGTGGAGGGTCTGTTGGACAAGACCACCATGCAGCATATCGCCCCCCAGCAGTCTTCTGGAGGACTATTGGAGGGAGGCAGGGGGCCATATTCTCCTCCAGTCTGGGAGTTAGTGCTCAGCCACCAGGAGGGAGGCCCAGCCACAGTGGGGAAAAATTATCCCAAATCCCCTAACACTGGGCCCGCACAGCTGGCTAGAGGCACAGAGACAGTGGCTGAAAAGCAAGCTTCAGCCAGCCTACAACAACTCCCCCCAATCACTCAGCCCACCTCCCAAGCCCCATTCACAGAGAAAGGGAGAGAGAGAGAAAGAGAGAGAGAGAGAGAGAGAGAGAGAGACAGAGAGAGAGATAGAGAGGGGAGTGGGAGACAGGGAGGGAGGGTGAGAGGGTGGGACAGGGGTAAAAGGGTTAGAAAAAATAGAAACAGAGAGAGACGAGGGCCTAGACATAAAGAGAGAGAGGATTATGGGTCAAAGAATGCACGTTCAATCATATCCAACTTGGTTAGCCACATGCTAACGAGTATTCTCTTCTTTTGTCCCTTTACATTTGCTGTGCAACACGTCTCAGTGCTAAGCAATATAATAGTACTCTAAGAATATTGTCTAATAAATCTCACACTGCATTGTGAGCGCACACTGCTGGGGGGAGGAAGGGGGGGACGGGGGGGGAGTGGTGGCAGTCCTCAAAGGCAAGCAAAGGGTTAAAGGCTCCCCCTTAAAGGACATCTGAGTTGAAGGATTTCTCAGTGTCGATAATTTGTCTAGAATAACTGCCGTGAACCGCTTGCCTTTAAAAAGGGAGAAAAGAAAGCAAAAGAAAACCCTTTGCCCAAACCCACAGTGCTGTAGGTCTATGGTGAAGTAGCACTCAAGAGCGCTCAAAGGGCCCTTGCTGTCAGAATGGAATTTGGAGTGACCACAGAACAGTTGTCCAGCCCATGAATGTCTCTCCTGCTCAGTATAGATGGAGGTATGTTCATACAGCTTCATCTATCTTTATGCATTTGGTGGGCCCTTTGGATAAGTCCCAGTCAGGTCTACTGCACCATCATTAAAACGCCACACGTTGGTTCCCATTGTCCTACTGGCCCGCAGGTCTCAACCTTTGATCTTTTTTTGGTTCTGTGCCACAGATGTTCATCATTAACAAATTTACTAATCTGAGTAATTCTTGAAGTTCATGAATTTCATGTTCAGTACATGTCCAGTCAGATGCTTGAAATATAAGCGAAGTGCACAGAAAGCAGCCTGTGCCTTAGGACCACTGGAGGTGCTCAAGTATGACAAATGAACTTTAAAGGTCAAGGAGCATTTTCACGAGCAAGATCGAAAACACTTTACTGCTGAACTGCACATCAAGATAAATCTTCCTCTCACTATTAGCGCTAATAGCCTTGCTCTGAATCTCCAGAGATTAGGTGCACCTCAGTCTGGGACAATATCCAGTAACGCTTGAACCATACAATGCTGTACTCTTTCCTGCTGGACCCAGATCAGTCCAAACCATTTTGCTTCTGATACTGATCAAGGTTGTGGACAGATCACCTAGCTGCTCCTCACATGCCCAGTGGCCAAGCACTCCAAGCTGTCCATTTAGAATGTAGTTAATGCTGACATCTAGTGGTTAATGACATCTAACATTAGTCTCAAAGAGAGTTTTAAAATAAATAAATAAATAAATCGGAAAAATACAGAAATCATAACCTCTCTGTGTTCCACAGTTTCTTGCATATAAGATAAGACATTTTGTTTTTTGGAGAAAAAACCCTGACTTTATTACAAGGGGAGTTAGTGCAGCCCACAGGTCGTTCTAAACGCATGCACTTAAATCAGGGTCCAATTTCATACCTTTATTACTCACAGTCTACATCATTAAAATCAACAGAGAAAGGGCCGGATTTCTCAGAGTCTTTCAGAAGTAATACACACTGTACGAGCAGTTTTAGTGTATTAGAGCCTACATATTCTCTTTCTCATATTTGATCTTGGATTTTGGCACTTTAATCAGGTTTTTATACCATGTACTTCCTTTACATTGATTCCTTTCAATACATCTGAATAAGAGCAGAAACAGAACCCATGAGCATCCAGGGAAACACAAAGCAGTGTATTTTCTACATGACTCTATAGAGAAAATGTGAAAATCTAAGCTGTGAGTCTTTCAGAAGTAATACACACAGTGCGAGCAGGCTTAGTGTATTGGAGCCAACATATTCTCTTTCTTTTGAGATATCGCTCATTATATGTGTAACATGTGCCATTAATTAGTTGCCTTTTCCATGTTTCAGTCTTATGTCCCTACTTCCAAGTGTCCAAAGTGCCTTTTGAACCTTGTAGCCCCTGCACACATTTCAAGGGCAGTTTTGGTTGCAGCGGCCTTGTGCCAGTGTTAGCTCAGGTGCTACAAAGGTGGGCAACGGGCCCCCAACGTGACAATGCTGGAAGTGGTTGGCCCCAGGCTTTCATCACATGCTGTTATGAAACAGGCCGGTTATAAACACTGTATGATCAGGTGGAGTTTTTGCCAAATTGGACTTTGCAAACAGCAAACCAGACTTGGCCGTTACCGAGGATGTCGTAAGAAGTCTAAGAAGTTCTTCTTTCTAAGGACACAAGTATTTGGTTTACAGCTAAATAAACAAAAACAAAACCAAAAACACAAAGCATTCATGAAAAAAGCTGCACAGTGCGAGGGTTCATATAAAATGATTTTATAGTTCCATTAAAAAACAGGCCAATGCAGAAATGAGAAAAATAGGGAGTCAACTTCAACAAAACGCATCCAGTTGTTCTTTTTATCTTGTTTTACTCTGCAAAAAAAAATGAAACCAATAAAACAAACAAACAGGCAAAATTATCTAGATATTTAGTGTACGCCCAAAAAAAAAATCAGCTGAAATGATTTCAAGACCACAAAACTTATCTTTGTTCTCTGATCTAGCTGTTTTTACTTTCGGTAGATTAGAGAAAAATAAGATTTATTGCCTTGAAATGAGATTAGTTGTCTAATTTAATATTTATGTATCTATTTATTTTTGCTGCGTACGCTACGTATTTAGAGATGTATGCTTATTTCAAGAAATTTTACTGATGAAATATTGCCAACCACAGTGGAACATTGTTTATTTTAGTTTATTATAAGCATTTACATTTTCAAGAGATTTTTAATTGATTCTGGCTTTTGTAAATTGCAAAGATTTACAAAATACTCATTTATAAAAAAAAATCAATACTGTATGTCAGTGCCTTTCTTAGGTAACTCCTCCTCCCTAGCAATGGTTGAAAAAACCTGGAAAAAGTCATTATGACAATATTGATGTTCTGGGCCTCACGTGAGCTTCCTGACATTGACATGGGTTCTGAATCGAAGTGGACCTGAGGATTTTGAGCAGTCCTGCAGACCACGCAGACCTGGCCTTTCTTCTGCACACACAGCTGTGCAAATGGCGCTTGCACCTGAACAATGTGGGCACCGGCGACAGACCAATAAACAACCCAGCTCTTATCAAGAACCCGCATGTTTTCATAGATAGAGCCTGCAGAAGGTTTCATGGCCGAGTGTGTATTGATGGCTGGGCACGTGCAGCAGGAAAGCATCACTCTTGTTTACAGGGACTTGTTTACATATTCCCTTTTAAAAAGCAATTAAAAATACCATAGCTGCTTTTAAATTATTGTTATTTATTCATTTCTCTTGAAAACAGCAGCTGTCCTGTACATAGTGTGAACTTTCCACATTACTGGAAATAAAATCTCATTATATTAACATGCATTAAAGCTAATGTTTTTTTTTCCTTCTCCTATAAAGTTTCAAAATAAATGGTTTTTTGTTTTTTTATTAAAGCATCAGTAAGTGCGTATTTATTCACATACCAATAATACAGTCGTTATTGAAATCTGGCAGTTACCTGATTATCTAAGTGGTCATGTTAACAGCTTACCCTGATTTCTTAGATTAGATTAAAGCTGTTATCTGGTTTAAATCTTGGATTTGATCTTGGACCTGAATTTTGGCTCTGTAATCAGGTTTATTTACACAATGTACTTCCTTTACATTGATTCATTTCAATACATCGAAGGGCTTATTTCTATGCTGGAACTATGAAATGACAATATATGACTACGTTTCTGAAGCTCAGATTTAACATTCTGTACAGGAACTCTATAGCTCCTTTCACATGCAGTTCTTATCCTTTAATTTAATGGTAATTTAAGGGGTTAAGTGTTACTGTAAGCCAGAGTCAGCTTGACTTTGCAATTGATCTGCCTGAGACCTGGTACAATACCTGGGAAACTACCAGGAGAGCTCAAGTGTGAACATAAAACAGTTCATTACCAGGAAAATACAGTGACGTCTCAATTACTGGCTTTTCTGTGACACTTTTGAAGTATTTCATTTCAGTTCTGCAAGTGAAAACATTACAGCCCTGTATTTTCTTCATGATTCTATAGAGAAACTGTGACAATCTATGCTGTGCGAGTTCATGGGTGCAAAAGGAATGCAGCATGGCCAGAAACCTGAACATTTGTGAGACCTTATTTCCATCCATCCATTATCTGAGCGCGAGGGATGCTGGAGCCACAGAAACACCCCAGACAGGTCGCCAGCCCATCCCAGATACTTTTACAGGGAAGAAGTCACTCTCTATGCAGAGAACGTCACCCCATGTTTACTAGGTTTTTCATGTCATGTATGAAGGCATGTATCCCAGTAAAATATGTGAATGATGTGTAAAAGTAGCCCAAATATTTCCCATGTTTTAAGAGTAAAAGATTTTTTTGCCATTATCTCATTATTATGTGCATGTAAACGCACTCAACCTGTAAACGACATCATGCTGCATAGTGTTTTATTAGTAGTGTCATACCGTGACTGTTAGGCCTCCAGTTTGGACCATAAATGCCAAAACCTTGATGTCAAAACTATGATAAGACTAGTTTCTGTTATGGCCCCTATGGGATTCAGTAGTATGTGTTCCAGTAACCAATCAAACGGCTGATTCCTTTGTCATTTCATAATCACGTTAGTGGTAAATATGATGCATTTGGCTTTCTGTACAGCTTCTGGAGGCCTAACCAGTGGGATCGCTCGTCTATATTTACCGCAGAAGAAAACAATTCTGGGCAATTAGAGAATTTGACCCTTTTGATTTCAACCAAAACTTAATGAAGAAGCATTATTACAATACCTGCAGAGTTTATATGATTATATTTGATAAAAAAATAAACTAAAAATAACAGACATTTGCCAAAATCATTAGGCCAAGAAAATCCTATGGTTTCCTCTGTGTATTCAGCCACCATCTGATTTTTTTGGCTAATTTCTGGATATATTCATCAGAGACTGCCTCAGCGAAACGACACTCTTCAGCTAAGTGCCTTTTCTAGAAAAGTTAGCAATTATGCGGTCAGTGGCTGATGTCCCATAAGGCCATCGGAGCTTAAAGAGAATTTCTTTCCTTGAGGAAGTTGTCATGCGCCATTACACTCAGGTCACAGTGGAGGATGTTACTTTAAGCCCTAACCTTTCCATGATTTAGGTGAAACTCTGCGGCCTTTGTTCGAAGGATAGACTTGGCAGTGACTCAGAGAGGACACCCTAGTGAGAGTTAGCTTGTTGTCCATACAGTGCGCTGCCGTCTATGACGCAGAGGGGAGCCTGCTGTGGGAGAGCAGGGGGGAGACACCTGTGGAGCTCCTACAGAGCACGACTGTGTCGGGCTCCCCTCTGGAGAGAGCCAATCCAGTCCACGGACGCACACAGCCTGACTATGACGAAAGTTACACACCCCTCTGGCTTCAGGGAGGATGACCTGCGTAAGCCCCCCCATCATCCCCTGCTGTAATAATGGAGACACCCTGAGACACACTCACCTACAACTTTCTAAATATTCTTGGCAATAGTTTTCTGCCTGTTTAGAAACATAAACTCTTATACATCAACATGGACTCACTTCAAGGACAATGCCACAAGGAACACAGTATAATTACTGTTAAAATGCTTGGAGTTGTTTTCTTCGATATCTGTATAAAGTTATATTACATATTGCTGCTGTTGGGACAAACGCTCTTATCTCCAAAATGGCTGATATTGAATGATTAGTGGGCCAAGGTTTTATTTTCTAACCATTTCTATTGGTCTATTTGTAACGATTACAACCATTTCTATTGGTCCACTCAAAACCACTATAATCATTTCTACTGGTACATTTATAACCATTATAACCATTTCTAGTGGTCCAATCATTGTGAAATTGTAGCACAATGAAAAAAGACAATCGGTGTCTTCAAATAATTGAAAAAAATGGAGATATAATGTTTTGTCCCAATAGTCATGATGGTTCGAGTGTGCCCAAGTCCAGTCCTGGAGGGCCAGACTCCAGCACAGTTTGGTGATTTCCCTGCTCAAACACACCTGATTCAACTCAGCTGTTCTTTGCCAGTTTTAGTGAGTGTGTTTGAGAAGGAAAACTACCAAACTGTGGAGGACCAGAATTGTACACCCCCTGATGTAGTAACTTCGATAGTGTCAATTTAGATATTCTAAACAAAACATATTTACAGATATTCACTTGGTATTTCAAGTCCTTTCAGTTGAATTTTGAAGTTATGGTAGATGATGAACTAATTATTTAGTTCTGCTTTTTTGATTTATCCACCTCAACATTTGATCACCACAATTCTAGATAGTATTTTTTTAAAACTTCATTCTTGGTGCTATACAGCATTTTCCACTCAGTTTAGCATCCTCTAGAGCTTCATTTATCAAACACAACATATCATAAATGTCTTGATTTGTTTTTACAGCTTTTTAGCTTCCTTTTGATTACATGAGATCTGTGAAGTTGAACCGGAGCTGCGACTAATTCACTCTGATGTTATTAAAAACACTGATTCCAAACTTTCAAATGCTTATGTAAGTGTACAAAATACAGTGAAGCAGGGATGCATGTTTAGAACTGGCCAAGGTCAGAATTTTTTAATATGCCAGTTTGAACCATTAAAGAGAAAATAATGTTATTTTTACTGCAACTTTGGCTGGCACTGGAAATGTGGTGGTGCATTTTATATCATTATTTAGCCCACACAGTTTTGGCTTTAGTTTTTTTTTTTTTCCCCAAAAGATAATAAAGATGGCCAAAAATCAGCCATCAAAAAATTTGGCTGTAAAGTATTAGCCCTAAAAATTCTTGAACGGTGCATCCCTACAGTTAGATCAATAATCTCATTAAAAGCTAGAAAAAGCTATAGAAAGTGTTTTTAGGCCATCATCCTCACATTATCTATGTAAATATCCTAGGCCTACTTTCCGGTCCGCATGAGTACCCATATACCGATTTGTGACGCCTCTTGAGTCAGAAGCTGACAGTGTTTAAGGTCTAACAGCTACCTCACATTGTCCCACAGAGCAAAAGACGGCACATGGACTCCAGGGGTCCGTACAGGTCAGGAATGAGGAACTGCGAACCTGATGTACCGGAACATTTTGCGGGGACTGCGGAGAGTCACCGCTCTTATGACATCAACCTGACTCCTAAAAAGCAACAAACACAGCGTGCGGCCCGGCCACCAAAAATTAACCCTTTGGAAACGGCGACTTAGCTCACTAGAGGTGTCATCCAGTTATATAAGTCTGTTATGTTTAATCCACCGCAATACACGACGCACAAATCACAGTGACGTCACCGTTGACGAGAAAGCAGTGTGTCGAGGCTCCTTGGGGCAGAAATACCACATAACCGCATAAACAAACACTGACATTCTCAACATGATTTAAGCATATTCCGCTTGATTTGGCAAGTCCTACCACCAAAACAGTCTTGAAACCAGGAAACATAAATCACAGCGGCGATGCAGTAACACCCTGGAGGCCACCTCATGATGGAATCAACCTTCAAACATAATAAAACTACAGCAAATGTTTTGCCAAGTTTCAGCAAATCATCACTACACTTGACCTTTCGCCTTTCCATACAAAAGAATGAGAATCCTTCATTTAAAGAGAACATTTAATGGGAATCCCAATTTTCCCTGCTTTACATAGAGATTCATGTATTATGTAAAGGCTGTAAAAATTTCAAAAATGTTTTCAGTCTGTGTGGTATATGCATTATATGGACAGAAGTATTGGGACGCCTGACCATTACACCAACAGGGACTTTAAGGACATTGTATTCAAATACATACACTTTAATATGGAGTTGGTCCTGTCTTTGCAACTATAACAGCTTCCACTCTTCTTTGAAGGCTTTCCACAAGATTTTGGAGTTTCTGTGGGAATTTGTGCCCATTCATTCTGTAGAGCATTTATGAGTTCAGG
>JBBPCZ010000040.1:4190941-4205037 GCA_037974445.1 Brycinus macrolepidotus | reverse complement strand
AGCTTTCTGCTAACCTGTTCAGCCTACTTGAGTGAGGGCAGATTACAGAGAATTTAAAGTGTAAACCAGTTTAAAACCCTCTGTTAGCAGCAGATTTTCATCTGGTTGAATTTTATGGGCATGGAGATCGGTTATAACAGGCTAAACTTTCTCCAGGAGTGATTATGAAGCCACATTCAAGTGTTCTCTGAATCTCTGTGATCATTTGAAGAAGAAGCTCACTTTCTTTGACTTTCTAAGGGCTGTAATGATCTATCTAAGCGTTGGTATATATCTACATGCGTTGGTATGTAATATCTAAGCTTTGGTCCCATCACTGGGAGACTGTGAGGTCCATGCCCAGCGATCCATCAGGGGTCCAAGTTGGCTTTGCACTCTCTGGGTGGGTAGGATGGCCCTCTTTCTCCCCTAATCACACAGAATTGACCGTTAGAATTCTCCTCCAAGTGCATTACGCTGTCCAACGACGTTACTTAAGAGTCAATTCAAAAAGATGCAGTGGCACTTCACATCCGTTCACCCTCCTAGTGTTGGTGCTATCATATAATTGGTGGAGTCCTAGCTGGTTTGTAGAAGTCTGTATGACTAAAATTGGGCAGAAAATTGTGAAAACATCCTAAAATACTGAATGTTTCAATATACAGTTGGCAGCTATAGAATAAGGTGCATAAAAAACATAAAAACGTAGGAATTCACCATTACACAGACTGTATATAAGGGTGACTCATCCTTCGGTGCCTTGAGAACCTCGCTGGTGTTATTGACTGTGGAGGTGTGAATAGATTTAAGTGGTACACAATCGTAAAGGTTTCATAGTTTGTAAACACTGCGATCAGAAAACTCTTTCGGTTTAGTTGCATCCTAATGCACTACTCAAAGGCTCTCAGGGCAGTCATTATACATATTTAATAAGGAGTGTGTTCACTTAACATATCAGTGAACGTTCAATTACATTACACATTTTATCTGCTGTACCTGTCCTGTGGCATTCGCCCAGTTGAATATGCGATGTGGGTGAGGTAACAGAAAGATTAAAGCTTAAGTACCGGCCATAGGCGGCCTGCATTGGCTCCGGAATAGATCAGCACGGACTTTCAACCAGGAATAATTATCAGCGCGAGAGTGTCACCAAGGCAACAGGATAATTTCCCACTTCACCATCTGTGAGGGCTGCTACGGCAGGCTTGTTGGGGAGTCAGCACAAATATCTGTCCTCAAGATGAAAAAATTAATGCACTTCAACAAATGAGACGCATAAATTCGCCAAAAGGAGTTGCTGGAAGCAAGCTCTGAGAGAACCGCAGACTGGTTGTGTTACTATACAGACAGGAGGGAGAGCAAGAGATTTACGGTGCCTCCTGTAATGCTGTCTTGTTTTTTTTCTTCCCCTCCTTCTGTTAGTTTGCTATGCGATCTCATTCCAGCGAGACTCACAGTGCACAATTTATTGGTGCCCAATGTATTGCATGTCACCTAATTGATTTATAATTGTCATAATAGAATCACAGCAGATAATTACTGCCAATGGTCTGCGCTTGTGCATGCACTCATGCTGAAGTATCCGTGTTCAGTCCATGTAGTGGCGGGTGGTCAAAAACGGTATAATTAAAAATTCGGACAGTTTCAGTACAAATGGTGTGTGCACCCTACGGTGGGCTGGCGCTCCACCCAGGGTGAGTCCCTGCCCTGCGCCCATTGACCCCGGGATAGTCTCCGGGTACCCGCAACCCAAGTGTGGATAAAGTGGTAACAGAAAATGAGTGAGTGAGTGAGTGAGTTTCGATACATATCAGGGTACACTGAAGAGATCTTTTTTTCAAATCGAAATCTTTTCGGAAAACTGTAGGCCTATTTATGTAGCATAGCAGTGCCGTATTTTACTACAAATAACTAGCAACTGAAGCATATATAAAATGTTTTAATTGTGCAAATAGCAAAGACA
Source organism: Brycinus macrolepidotus (assembly GCA_037974445.1). Lineage (NCBI taxonomy): Eukaryota > Metazoa > Chordata > Actinopteri > Characiformes > Alestidae > Brycinus > Brycinus macrolepidotus. Next base: position 4,203,095 of record JBBPCZ010000040.1, on the reverse strand, counting down.
GAACTGAACAATAAGTAGGTAAACGGTTCATTTACAATACTGTTTTTAGAGCATCTTGAAAATCATTTAAAGTGCAGTTTTAGCCCAAAAATCTTCAGTTTTTCCAAACTGAGGATGAAGAAGCAAAATTGTTATAGAAAGACAAACCATAGTGTGCTAAACTCCTAGAATGAGCAGAAACTGCTTCATCATTAGTGGATGGGTCTCTGCATAAAAGAGTCGTTGTTGTGGGTGTTACTTTGACCCAGCATTTGTTTTTTACGGTCATATGCAGAGCCTCATGAAAATGTTGATACCAGCGAGGTCTGAGCATGTGTCTGACCCTTCTGTGTTTCATAGACCCCGCTGGTCGATGATAAATATGAAACTCATACCATTCATTTTAAACAGTCGGCTGGATGAATGGGTATACCGCCCACGACTAAGTCCACATTTTGACAAGGTAGCATACAGTATTTAGTTACCTTTGACATTTTAGGTGAATAACAACATTTTAATCTCTAAAAGAACCACCATCAACTCAACAAACAGCTTCTCTGCAGATCTTGAAGTTCCAGCTAAAGCCTGAGTGGACTGATAAATCAGTGTGAGGATCCAGATTGTTATGTCAGTGTGAGGGAACTCTCTTTAGGGTTGATGATGATTGAACTGAACAGTTTCGTCATTAGTGGACAAGTTAATGAGTGATAAGTTTAGCAGTAAACTACTGGACTCGCGCTCAGGGATTTGTTGCAGCAGTGGAGTGAAGCAGGAGATGAGAGTTAAAAACAAATATTGAGTATTTTGGAATTTTATTAAAATAACTGAATTTTTTGTGAAGCGTGTAAACAGAAGAAATAAATGGGGTGGTGCTCTCAGGGGGACATTAACAGTACCTTTAATCAATATTACTTTATTTTAGCGTATGTACATTTTATTTCTTTTTAAAGAAATAAGGTCAGGTTATAAGGTCCTATTCTCTCCTATTTTACTCCAGGCTTTTTGTTTTGTTTTTTAAAATACACAAATATGCACCTTTACTACTTTGGAAATATGCAAAGTGAACAGAGCATAGCTTTAGAACTTATTAAAGATACTTTAAGGACCTAGTTGCATCTTAGAGGGTACATTTACATGGCTTTTACCTTGAAGAAAAAGAGACCTGTGCAGTACATTTATGTTGGACAGTGTATGAAAATGTCAGAACAAAACACAGTGTTTCACATTTCACATTTTGTTCTAGCAGTGATGGTATATTCATATACACTGTCCATCCAGGTACAGTTTTGTCCCTCAAGGTGTCTTCATTTTTATTGTTCAGAACTTTTTTGTTTGCTTGTTTGTTTGTTATATTTTGGCCGATTTTGAAAGGCTGCCATTTGCAACATGTTAAAATGTAATGACTATTGAATTGGGCCAAATGAAATGCTTCAAAATGAAGACCTTTTAACCTTTTCCTGTGAAGTTCCTTTGGAGCTAGGGACACGAAATAGGAGCAATCAAATATTTTATATATATATACACATACATAATGTGCTTATTTTTAAATGTCAAAAAGTAAAATGATTAGATTAGATCCCTAAATTCCATGTCAGTGCAGCACAAAGTGAGACTTTATCTTTCCCCAAAATGTCTTGTGGAAGGCCTTATGTGGTATGCTCTCTGTGTAACTGATTTAGAGCCACACAGAACCTGCCTCATTTGTTTTCAGTCATTGTGTCCCTAAGGCAAAGACCACGGAGCCCATTACAGGCTGTATTCCACATGAAAAGCTTTTTTTTTTTTTCTTGGTCATTGTTTTGAATCCATCAACGTTCATTTGGTTTCGCCTTCTTTTCACAATTCCCTTTAATGTGGGGGAGTTCAATCACAGCATGTCTCTGCTTTGCTGACGAATGGCTTAATTGCACTTGTTTTATGATGTATGTCAGTTCAGTTCCATTACTTTCTCTACAGCTCTTGTATGAGGAGTGGGCGAGTTACAGCATCTTCTACAAGTACCAGCCCATTGGACTGATTAGGTAGGAACTTTAATGCTGTCGTGTACTGTCACACTGTCACATTCAGGCGTTGTCTCTGCATTCAGTCTTCAGGTTTAGCTGATTCTCTTGCACAACTAAAGCTATAATAAAATTAAAGGAAGAGTTTGGTCAGAAATGAGATTTAAGGGTCACAAGTGTTGGCCCCATCATCAGGAGATCGCAAGTTCAGCCCCTGGTGGTGCCACTGCCGTCTGTGGTCACGAATCCAAGAGACCACGATTGGACTTGCTCTTTCTGGGTGGGTAGCATAGAACTCCCTCTCCTTCATCACTAATTAGTGACTAATTGTGAGGCTAATAGAACTAACAAGTAAGAAAAATTACATTGTGCAAGTTACATGCTTAAATCATAACACACTTAACTGTCAAGTTGTTTAGTGATGTCAATGATATTTACTTACATGGTTTTTGACATTGTATTATATAATGTTATCTATAAAAATGAACACAATTATAGACAACATTCAGACTTCAAGATGATTGCTACTGCTGTTTTTAACAATACATTTAACATACCTTTGTAAGTAGAAAAGGATATTAAAATAAAGTTTAATCATTGGCATTTAGATATTTGTCCTTGCTACTAACAGATGATTAAAAGCTTAGTATTTGGACTCCTGCTTGGAGTCCTTGCTGTGTTGGACAGTTCAGCTCCAGTTACAGGACTTTTCAACAGTGACTTGTGTACATTTCATGACGTAAGTGAACACGGACAGCCAATGGGCTGCTCAGCTCACCAGCCAATCAGCTGTCTGTAGCATCCTACTGCCCAAAAGTTAAATATGCTGCTTAGTTTTCTCAAGGTATTTCCTTTCACTTTTGAAAACTGAAGTCAATTCCTGTGTGAAAGACTAGAAAAGACATGGATGTACCACCGCCAGAAAGACATTTTTAGGCGTTTAGCTGCATTATCCCCCCCATTCAGTAAGGAACCACTCGTAGCTGCAGAGTGGCCAGACTGGCACTGGAATTAGCTCAGGAGGGGCTGATTTTACACTAGCCCAAGCTGCAGCTTCACACAACCTAACTGTAATTCTGTGTTAAATATGTTGTGACATGGTAAAGCTTTATTTTGTTACACGTGAGTGTCAGATATCATCAAACTGTTTACTGCAGAACTGTTTAAATTTGTATCGTAAGAAGATAAAGTAAAGTGGCATTTGGCAGACGCCCTTATCCAGAGCGACTTACAATCATTAGTTACAGGGACAGTACCCCTGGAGCAACTGAGGGTTAAGTGTCTTCCTTAAGGACACAATGGTAGAAAGTGGGGGTTCAAACCTGCAACTTTGTAGTCATTGGGTTCACAGGTAGGTGATTTACCCACTAGAGAAGCCTGTTTTTCTGATTTCCACAACTGCAGTCCTTTTGCGATTTGCTGTATTAATTAGTACCAAACCTACTGTAGTGATCGTAAGTACACATACATTTAGAGCTTGTAACTGCTTGTAACAGGCATTGAGGGAAGCCATCGTTGTTTTACACATCCTTCAGTAATGATTTGAACATAAATCTTATGTTCTGTTCTTGTTGTAGTTAAAAGTGCAGTCTTGCTGTGAAATATACTCTGGTTGTTCTGTTAGCTTGCTCTTTCCTTTAAGGTAAGGGGCACATTTAGTGCGACTAGTGGCGAACTAGACAGCTCATTTTATCGTTTCAATGTAGCTAGGAAGGGAGCTCTCAAAGGAAATGCTGTGAGCTGTTGAGCTTTAGTGTGTGAGCGATTGAGAGGTGTTCTTGGGTTTAGCCCTCCCATCCAGTATTATGACAAATGTCACTGACAGTATGTCAAACCAGACTTGTCTTGGCTTGTTTGCTACCTCTTGGTTTAAGGGAAAATTATAAAAATGTACTTTTTGGTTGAACCATCACTTTGAGCGCTTGTTCGTACTGTTCCATCTCTCTGTTTTCTCTCTCACAGGAAGTACTTTGGAGAGAAAGTGGGTTTATACTTTGCCTGGCTGGGTGTGTACACTCAGATGCTGATCCCAGCAGCGATCGTGGGCGTCATCGTGTTCCTGTACGGCTGCGCCACTGTGGACGACAACATCCCCAGGTCAGCCTCATCAACTCGCTTAAAACCAGACACGCACTGCTGAAGAGCTGCAAGGCTGCGTTAGACGAGTTCATGAAACTCCTGCTTTGTCTGACAGTACTTTCATAAGTGGCTCCTCCATAATCCACCGCCTAGTCATTTTTATACACAAGTTCGGCGAGGTGAGGAGTGAGCTCAGCCTACGTTTCTTGCTCTTAAAAATGGCCGGCAGCTGCAGGAGTACTATTTGCCTAATGAGCAACAAGATGAGGTTGATGGCTTAAAGACCATTGACGCGATGTTCTTTTAGCTGACAACCTTGCAGTTAAACACAACTTTCTGATCAGCCAAGACATGTTTTGTGTCTTAAGTGGGCCTCTTTAGTTTTGCATTTTAAGGCTACAGACAGCACTAGATGTCTCTGTATTTATGGTTGTTACCACAACAAAATATTCTAGATTCAGCATTAGATTCAGCATTCCTGCTCCCACGAGGTTTTGCTCATTTCTTGCAACTCACATACCTTAACCCCATCGACGAGTCTACACCACCTTGGTGCGATTTGAGCAAATTGAGAGTTTTGGGGATGAATTTACACAAAATATTTGGGCGACCATTGACTCCTATTGTGTATTAGCTGAAGACTTCTAGTGTTAACTGAAGAAGCAAACTTTAGACTCCAAACATGTCTTGGCTACATCTGTGTAAGTTTAAAATTGTGTAAAGTTTTGCCGAGCCATTTCTTTAACTCAAAGGTGCCCAGATCCTGTCCTAGGGGACCGGTGTCCTGCACAGTTTGGTGATTTCCTGTGCAAACAGTGGCTTAGAGAGAATACCAAACTGCATTGGACACCGACCCTCCAGGAGCGGAATTGGGCACCCCTGCTGTCACTCGCCGTAGTTTGAGAGCAGTGTGATGATTTAGGCAGTGTGATTTAGGCACTGCATGATGGTTTGCTAATGGGTGGCTATAATTTTCCACTTGTTAGATATGTTAGCCTTATTGCTCTAAGGAGGCTAGTGCTAATTAAACACTTTGGAGGTAAACCACTAGAGGAAAATTGTGTAAGTTGTTGTTCGGCCAAACCGCCGCTTGACTAAACACAATTAGCTAACACACTTTGCGTTTATGTGCTGACATAGTCAAATAGCTGTTGTTCTGGTCGAACAGGATCAACTTATTTCTGTCTCTACATTGCGAGAACATTAATGGGGAACTGTGAAGTTTCCCACGCCCATCAGAGGCCAGACCCATAACGCGCGTTGTAGAATTGCCAAGTGCCAAGGCTCGACTTGATGCTGCTTTAGGTGAAGTTTAACAAGGTCAGAGGGGAACTTGAGAACAAAGTGTCCTATGTAATTAAGTCTGTGATCCCACTGGTAGAACATCTCTGATTCACCAGGCTAACAGTCAGCACCCAGACTCCTGATGCTTTTTGAAGCGCATCGTAATTAGATAGACAAAAGTTGCGATGAAATTGTGAGGTTGTCTGCAGTCATAATGGACTCTAATGTAGTCTGTAATGGCAGTGCTCAGCATGTGCGTTGAATTCATAACACTCTTGAAGTACACTCGCACTTATGCCAAAGCAAAAGACAGACTGGGTACGTGTGAATAGCTTCTGCTGGCATTCAAATGCACACAAATGACAACCGCCAGCCTCTTAGTGGCTGATGCATCCTGTGCGGCACTAAGTGATTCTTTTACCTCAGCATTACAGCTTTATTACTTTGTCAAAAATCTGCAGAGCTCAGCAACATCTACTGCCCTATTATCTCAGATGATTACTGCAGTTCCTGTGAAGATCTTCAAGTTGTGGTAGTGTATAATGCAATGCGGTACTTTATAAAGTTTAAAAGCACAAGGATAGAAGGTCTGGAAGCAGTGTCATCTAGTGTAAGTCAGATAAAACATTTTTTGAGTGTATGGAATGCATGGAGAAATGGCTACAAACTGAATTTTTTCAGATATTTTCGGTTCCATTATCGTATAGTCAAGCAAAATTCCCACTTTGAGGTCCCCTCTTTTTAACTATATAGGCTGAACTGATGAATTTGAATATCATCATGGTAAGAATAACAAAAGAATGTAAAATACATCCAAACCTTTAGCATGAAAATAACCTGTTATAATACAAAAAATGAGAAGTAATGAACAACTAAGAGCAACAAACAGCTCTGGATCGCTCCACCCCCCTAACCCAAAACACACATATTAACCGATGTCAGTTAAACGTGCTTCTGGTCTGTACTAGTCTCTCGCAACAGTGCGCTTATAGCTTGTATTACATGCATCTTTGCCCATGGTTCCCAGCCCTGGTCCTGGAGGCACATTTGAGTGTTTTCACCGTTCAGGTTTCAACACACCTGATCCAACTAATCAGCTCATTAATGAAAGTGGATGGGTTAAAGCAGGGAACGCAAAAAATGTGCAGGGCAGTGTGCCTCCAGGACCAGGGCTGAGAAACACTGGTCTGATCTCCAAGTGTATTTTAGAAGCATGGGCAAAATACACCCCTGTGACAATTTTCCGTCATATCACTCACATAAAAGCATTAAGGAGAGGTATCACTTTGTCACCTGTATCACTTTGCCAATAGCAGCAACAGGACGAAAATATAACAGTATATAAATATAACTGGTGGCCTTGTGGTTAGGGAGTTGCCCCTGTGATTGGAAGGTTGTGGGTTTGAATCCCAGGACTACCAGTGGCACCACTGAGGTACTCTTGAGTAAGGTACCATCCTCACACACTGCTCCCTGGGCGCTGCGTCAGCTACCCACTGCTTCACTTGGTTGAATGGGATAAATGCGGAGAAAAATTTCACACTGTTCACACTGTGTGCTGTGCTGTGGCGTGTTCGCGCGTGATGAAAATGGCCACGTTACTTATATAGGAAATGGAACAGTGTTAGCATGTTAATAGGGGTTTGGCAGTTTGGGTGTGATTTGTTTATGAGTGAACAGATTGTGTGTGTGTGTGTGTGTGTGTGTGTGTGTGTGTGTGTGTGTGTATAGGAAAAAGAGCAATTCAGTTCAGAAGTATAGTCCAGTTCAGGAGTATTGTTTGTGTGTGGGAAGTACAGCTCTGATTTAGAAGTCTGATGGCCTGGGGGAAGAAACTGTTTCCCATCCTGGCAGTGAAGGTCCGTATGCTACAGAACACTTCGCCAGACGGCAGGAGGGAGTGGAAAGTGTGGGAGGGGTGAGTGAGGTCATCCACAGTCCTGGTGGCTTTGTGGTTGCAGTGAACATAGAAGAGAGACCAGTAACCATCTCTTTTGTTTTGTCCACCTTAAGAGACAGGTTGTCGGTTCTGCACCAGTCCGTTAGACATTATACCTCCCCTCTATACACCTCGAACGCCTCGTCGTTCTCACTGATCAAACCCATCATGATCGTGTCATCAGTGAATTTAATGATATGGTTTGAGCCATGTGTTGCCACACAATCGTAGCTCAGCAACGTGAACAGCAGCGGACAGAGCACATAGCCCTGAGGGACCCCTCGGCTCAGCAGTGGAGGTGGTCTGGACATGTTGCTCCTGATCCTGAATGACTTGAGGTCATCAAGATCAGGATCCAGTTGCAGAGGGAGGTATTCAGGCCAGCAGTATCACCTTTCTTTTCAGATGCTAAGGAATGATGCTGAAGTCTAACAACATACTCACATAACTGTCCTGCAGCAATAGATTGCTCCACAGTGTCAGACCCAGAACAGCCACTGCGTTTTAATATGTCAGAATCTTCTATTCTATATCTTCTATCCAGTCAGTGCACTCCTCAAAGCCTTAAGAGGGTGGGTTTTGGTGGATTTGGTGCAACTCAGTTGTGAAATGTTAAATAAAACTCATTGTACTTGTCAAAGCAAAACTAAATATTGTGATAGATGAAAATACCTTCAAGTATCATGATATTGTATTCAATCAACCCTAAGTCTACATTATTATAATTTAAAGGGTGAACAGTTTGGTTTCTATCTTGTCTCATTTAGTATCAGTAATTTAGTAAAGCACATTAGACGGATTTGTATTTTTTCATAAGCTTGGAAAATAATTAGACTAGCTAGACTCAAGGGCGATCTAGCTTGATGGTAAAATGCTTGAAATTTTTTTTTTTTTAGTGTGGCGGTTAACAACATGTTTTGTGTCTGAATCACGTATGAACATAGTTTGGCTGAGTTCCACTTACCCTTTCACTGAAACGTATCCCCATTGTGGCCAAATAAGATCTTTTTGTACTTTCCCATGTAAAATGCACATCAACACATACGTCGTTTACATTTTACTTCCTTTTATTTTTTGTTCCTCTTCCCATTATCAGTAAACCGATGTTCTTATCGGCCTGGAGTGCACAAAGTCTGGGGATAAATCCAGTCTCACTTGTTTATCTTCTCATAAGCTGGTCAGCATTGGCAGACTACAGTATGCGTATAGAAAACACATTTCAATTACACTTGTGTTGAATGTGGTCACTGTGTTCTCACCTGGTTTGTTTATGCGGTCAAAATTAAATCCAAACGTAATTTGATTTACAAATGTGCGTTGACGGAAGGTGAAAAAAGCCTCCGAGAAACATAAAGTGACACTGATGCCTATTTTGAAATCACTTCAACCAGATTATTATGTGTTTCTTACAAAAGGTGATTGATGTTTGGCGGTGCCATGTATGTTTGAAGGCCAAAATGAATGCATGTTGTAGTTTTGATGCACTCATGATTATTCTAAAATGGGGAAGAATAATAGAAAGAAGGTGGGTCTAAACAGTTGACTGATTATTTGTTATGATAGTGGCATACCCAGGTCACATGCTGACAGAGTAATCACTGGCTGCAGCTCGGAAAGATGGCATTCATTACACAGGAATGTCACCACCTTAACTCTGACAGCTTAACAATTTTAATTGGTCTCAATTATCATCCATCGAAAGTTAGTGAATAAAAGATTGAAAGGAATACAAACACTTACTTACAAGTGATCATCAGTAAGAAAGTAAAAACGCTAAAAATAATTCAAAGAGCCAAAATACTATATGTTTTGCCTTTATATTGCTCTCGGTGGTCCACTGATCATTTTTTGATGATTCGTAATCATTTTCCAGTTTTCTTTATGCCTCTCAGACAAGACAGGCTGTTTTCGTTACAGTTCCTTAAAAAATGATACATGTAAATGGCCTCTGTTCTGACTGGTTGCCCTGTATTGTGCCTCGTGCATGAAGCAATTTTTGAAATTAACAATTTTTTAACCAAAAAAAAAAATGAGGACAATTTGGTTTTCCATGATATGGGCCTTTAAAGAAAGCTCAGCCATATCTCACATTCTTAAGGAATTACAGACTAATTGTTTTAAATGTGCCCTTTGTTGAAGGAATGGATTATGTGGCGAATAATGAATGTCACATGTAAATGTTTTAAAGACTATGGCATAAATAAGCAGAAATTGCTTGCACACAAAGATACCAGGCTGATGGCAAAAGAACTGTGATGCTGAGGACCGTGATGGCATGGTTCTGATCTCCTGCCTTCTTTCCCATTTGCTCAGTATGGAGATTTGTGACAAGAGGAATAACATCACCATGTGCCCGCTGTGTGACCGCGCTTGCAGCTACTGGAAACTGGTCACAGCCTGTGGCACCGCCAGGGCCAGCCACCTGTTCGACAACACGGCCACCGTCTTCTTTTCCATATTCATGGCGCTCTGGGGTAGGTCTGCTTTCTGACCTCTTTTTTAGATCCGTGTTTTTATTTTTGTTTTTAATATCTGCATTAAAAACAATATTATTAATATCTACTATTTTTATATTATGCAGAGGGGCATTTAGTCATATAGCGTGTGTAGTAGACATCAAGTTTTGTGTCAGGGAAAAGGGCTTTGATCCTCGTAATACTTGTTTCCGTGTGAAGAAATGATAGTAATTGATTTGTTTACTTGAGTTTGTGTCTAATAAAGTGTTCAACTTGGCTATTTTATTTTGTTAACTGGTGACAACTGTTATTAACTGTTGGAGTAAAAATAACCTGAGGAAGCAATTAGCTGCTAAGTAGCTTTCTAATTAATCTTAATTAAATGTACTGTGTTTTTTCGTACTATATGCTTTCCAATTTCGTCGTTTTGGAATAACCACACTTTGGTATAATCTAAAGCTGTTGCTTATATGTTCTACATAAAAAGTGAAAGTTAGTGAGCTCATTTGATTAATGCAGGCAGGCATTCAAGGTTTTTTTTTTCTTATATTCCAGTAAATTATCAAAACTGGGGCAGCACAGTGCATCAGTAGTGGTTTTTACCACTCTGTCCACCCGTCACTCTATGTCTGCATCCTCTCTCTCTGCCTCTGTGCCTTTTTTTTTTCCCACAGTTTCTCTGGGTTTCTGGAACACCTAAATCCCCCTCGCTCTCCGATCCACAGCTTATCCCTTGCTCAAATGTTGAGCTTCTTAAAAAGCTGACTATTTTGGCTGCAGCCTGAAATGTGCCTGTGTGTTTTTTGTCAGCCCCTGGCCTCAGGCCATAAAATACAAAACATTAGAATCCAGCTCTTTCCTTCTGTTTTGGCTCGATTTGAAATATCAGCATGGGAAATTTCGACCCCCTTTGTCGGAACTTAATGAGATATCGACACGCTTTGCAATGTACAATGGATTTGCGGTTTCATTAACTTCCTAATCACTAGCTTTGTGCTGAAATCAGTACTAAATGGACAAAATCATGCCATGAATTAAACTTGGATTCCCCATGCGCCGCAGCCACCATGTTCATGGAGCACTGGAAGAGGAGGCAGATGCGGCTCAATTACATCTGGGACCTGACCGGATTTGAAGATGAGGAGGTTAGTTTTACGCCTGTCCATGAAGATGGAGAAAGTGAGAACATCAGAATAATTTGGTAATCTGTGGGATGTCTGTTGATTTTATCCTGAAGCCGTTTTACGTGCCTGAGAAATTAATTTGCCTGTGCTGTTATTGATTTCTTTTGTTCATGTGTTTTTGTACAGGAGGAACATAAGGTTTGGTTTAAGCTATTGACTTCTTATCTAACTCTACTTTTAGCTGCTACACACAAGCAATAGCCTAACCGTTTTCTTAAACGTCTTAAATGGCCATCTTCTCTCACCTTCTTGCTGTGGTCTTTGGCATTTGCACCCAGAGGATTGGGCGCCACAACCCTCACACTTTAAATCTTTGAACTCTTTTAAAAGCATCAGCTGCTCTCTGTGGGGGTCTGGGGGACTCCTACTCTCTCCTGCGCCCGCCCTGTAGGTCACAAAGCTGCTCACTTTTCCACCATCTGTCACTCGGAGCACTGCATCATCAGTGTCGACTACCTAAAGTCAACTGAAAAAAGAAAAAAAAACGCAAGCAAAAAAAAAAAAAAAGAATGCCGCTGAGTGCATAATGGACGCATTGTGGTAGCATCACAAGAGGCTTTTTTTTTTTTTTTAAAGGCTGCACACTGTACACGCTCGTTAAATGCTAATGCGGCGCTTTTGCAAAATTTTCCTTTTGGTACTGTCATCATGCACTTGACTGCACAGGGCTCTTTTACCAGTCACTCCTTTGGATTAAGTGGTGAAAAGAACAATGCATCAAAGCCACATGCACATTTTGAAATGTACATGTGCTGTCTTCTCCAGAACCATCCGCGAGCAGAGTACGAGTTTCAAGTCATGCAGAAGACCCTGAAGAAAGAAGGTTCCTCTAAGGTAAAGTTATATTCTTTGTTAACTCCAGTATTACTGAAGAGTGTTGTACAGTAAAATACACTACACTTAAATGCAGTATCTGTATCAGCAATAGAGAACACCAAGCCACAAGTGACCAATAGTTCATAGACCATAGCTGAAGCAAGTAACCGGGATTATTTCCTGTTTGAGACAAGCAGAAGTGTAAATGCTAATTGCAGAATCTCTTAACACCAGCACAGTGGGTGATATACACTAAATGGACAAAAGTATTGGGGCACACCAGTTTTTCAGGGTTTGGGCTAGGCCCCTTGCTTCTAGTGAAGTTCCGTCTTAATGCCTTAGCATACCAAGACATTTTGGACAACACCATGCTTCCAACTTTGTGGACACAGTTTGGGGAAGAATCTTTTCTATTCC
>JBBPCZ010000040.1:4174392-4190841 GCA_037974445.1 Brycinus macrolepidotus | reverse complement strand
CTACAGAATGAATGGGCACAAATTCCCACAGAAACTCCAGAATCTTGTGGAAAGCCTTCCAAGAAGAGTGGAAGCTGCTATAGCTCCAAAGAGGGGACCAACTCCATATTAAAGTCTATGTATTTGAATACAATGTCATTAAAGTCCCTGTTGGCGTCCCAATACTTTTGTCCATATAGTGTATATATTGTTCAGTTCTGTTAATGTTGATTTGTGGAATCAATTTTTTTTTTAATTTACTTCTGGTCCTTTTTAATAGTGAAGGGCAAGCAAATACTGGTAATTCAAGCTCAGTACTACATTTTTGCACTGCATTTACCAATATAAAATATTTAATAGGTGTAACGGCGTGAATATTAAGATTTATACGCACTATTATATAGAGTTAGTGTTGGTATTGATATTCAGTATTGGCTAATAATAATCAGGTGGTATATCTAAAGAAAAAGAGTGGTTTCGGTGCATCCCTAATCACAACAATAAAAACAGCACTGTAACAAAAAAGTCATGAAATGCTCTACATGTCTCAACACTGAATGTTTATTGCACTGAACGTCAATGGTTTAATGTTATTTCGCCAACACCCTATTGCACGAAGATGAAATTAAAGTTCAGGAGACATTTTAAGGTCATTACAGTATGATGGCAGGTTACAGGACAACCGGGGAAAAAAAAATTGACCTTTTAATGATCCATCTTAAATGATGCCTACCTCGAACATGATCTAACAAAGTACATTTTTTTTGTCGGTTTTGCTCTCCGGTTGACATTAAATATAGAAAGTAGCTAGAATTGATTTGTTTTTTAACACAGTGTCTTATTGAGCCTTTTGGTGCAATCATGCCACACTATTTCTCTTTGCCAATTCAGGACAGGTGTCATCAGCTCTCACTCTTCTGGTGTAAGGTTCCCTGAGCTCCACAGCTAGCTTAATAGACCTGACTCAGCAGCATCTGCAGCTGTTTAATGAGCTCTGACTGCTTCTCCTCCTCTCTACAGCATTAACCTCCATTTGTGAGCTGTGCCGGACTGGCTGTGGCACGCGCTGCCGCAGTTTTTAATTCCCTTTATTGTTATGACTCTGCTCCTATGCTAGCCAGGCTCTTTTAGTGGTCAGGAAGCCTCCTGGTTCACTGAGTAACATACATTTAGAGGATGTTGACCCAGTTTGTTGTATACTGAAATGAGATGTGACTGCATGATAGTGAATCATGTCCGGAAGCTCAAATTTGACACGCTTGACTGGGCAGTGGGTCCCTGTCCCTCAGGCTGGAGCAGTGATGGCCGTGTCCGCAGGAGCAATCACGGCTGAGGTCACCCGGACTAGCGCGTGTAGATCCCTGTGCGTGTGCGTGTGCGGAACAGATGTTTGGATCTCACACTTCTCCCGTTTTCGTTCTAGCCTGCGAAACAGAAGCTGACGTGCACAGACAGGATGCCAGCTTACATGACCATCCTTATCATGATGTTCTTCATGGTATGATGACCCTCTACTATAATATCATCCTGTGGGAAATACACCTAAAATATGCCTTTTATAGTGGTGTCACAACGACAGAACTGGGTCCTCACTCTCATAACTAGATAACTTATAAATAATATATATATATATATTACGTATTAAAAAGTATTTTTAATATTATATATTAAAAATATGAAGAGGAAGCCTAGATTGTAAGGGGTTAATACACTTTAATATTCTATTATCTGTGTATACGTTCTGTATTAGGAATGTGATAAAAGTAATGGATTTGAAAGAGTTCAATTTAAGTACATGAAATAAAAAAAAACAGTTGGAGCTGAAGTCATTATTTATAGTAGTCTGTGTGTGCTCTGTACAGATTTGTGTGACCTTCGCCATTGTGTTTGGAGTGGTTCTGTACAGGATTTCCATTAAGACCGCCCTGCATATGAGCTCCACCACCACTTCAAGCGCCAACATCCGGGCTACGGTCAAAACCACCGCGGCCATCATCAACCTCATCATCATCATCATCATGGATGAGATCTATGGTGTCGTGGCACGGTGGCTCACAGTTTGTGGTGAGTTCGCTTTCTGGAATCCGACTCTGTAGATGTTTTTAAAATGAGGCATACTGGTGACAAAGCACTACTGTTCAAAAGTTTTTGGCTAATCTGTGTCAAGAAAGTTTGAGAATGATCTGGATGGTGAACATAAGAGTTATAGAAGATTTTAAATGAATGAGAAAACCGCATCAAGAATGAAGTTATGATGCCTTATATTTGAAAATTGTTGAAATCTTGAGACTTATAACTTGGGAAGAAATGACTATAAATAGATTCATATCATTTCTATTGCTTTATAAAACTTTATATCATTGTATAACTTCTTCTTCTTCCAACTCCAGACTTTTAGACATTTGATTGAAGCCAAATAAGTAAACGGAAATATTTGTTCTTTGTCAGAGGTGCCAAAAACAGACAAAAGTTTTGAGGAGCGGCTGATTTTCAAGGCGTTCATCCTGAAGTTTGCAAACGCCTTCACTCCGATTGTCTACCTGGCTTTCTTCAGAGGCAGGTTGGAACATTTCCTTCTTTCTGTCACTCTCCTTCACCACATTTTCCCCATACAGGCGTGATCATGGCTGCAGTGGCGTTGTCTATTTTTAGCGGTGCTGTAATGACTGCTTGTTTTTACATTGTTTGTCCCCCACGCAGACCCTTCCACACTGTTCTGTAATACTGTATGTTAAATAAACCAATAAGCCATAACATTAAAACCACTGACAGGTGAAGTGAATAACATTGATTATCTCATTACAGTGGCTCCTGTAAAGGGCTGGGATGTATTAGGCAGCAAGTGAACAGTCAGTTCTTGAAGTTGATGTGTTGGAAGTAGAAAAATGGGTGAGCATTTGGATCTCAGTGACACAGGCCAGATTGTGATGGCTGGATGACCGGATCAGATCATCTCCAAACCAGTAGGTCTTGCGAGGTGTTCTCAGTGTGCAGTGGTTAGTACCCACCAAAATTGGTTCAGAGTGGTTTGTTATTTGGGGCACAGATGGCACCAGGATGCACTATGAGAGAAGGCAAGCCGGCAGAGGCAGTTTGATCTTAATCTGATCGAGCATCTCTGAGATGTGCTGGACAGGGTGGTAGTGGCCTAGTGGGTAAAATACTTGCCTGTGAACCCTATGACCACAAAGTCGCAGGTTCAAACCCCCCCACTTTCTACCACTGTGTCCTTGAGCAAGACACTTAACCCTCAGTGTCTCCAGGGGGACTGTCCCTTTAACTAATGATTGTTAGTTGCTCTGGAGAAGAGCGTTAGCCAAATGCCCCCTTTACCCTTTACCTGGACAAACTTGTCTAAATCATGGAGGCCTCACCTCACAACTTACAGGACTTTGCTACAAATCTGCAACAGGAATCTGCTACAAATGACTTGATACCGGATGCCACAGCACACCTTTAGAGGTCTTGTGGAGCCCATGCCTCAACAGATCAGAGCTGTTTTGGCAGCACAATGGAGAACCTACACATTATTAGGCGGGTAGTTTCAATGTTATGGCTGATTGGTGTAAACTGACACTTGCATTAGTGTGGTAGCTGATAAACAGCTCTTATCTTGACCTCCTTCTGTCTTGTATCCTTAGGCTTGTGGGCCGGCCAGGCAACTATCTCTATGTAATAGGGTCTTACCGGATGGAGGAGGTATGTGTCTGTTTAGGCTTATTCTTTTTAGGAGTGTAAGGCAGTCTTTTTGCATTGCCAGTGATCGATTAGTTATGATTTGTTGGTTTAAAGCAATAGTTTTTTGAAAAAAACTGACACCATTTTCTCTCTCCCCCAAATGTAGTTAATTCCCTAGCAACCAAAAAAAAAAAAAAAAAAAAAAAAAGCTTTGAGATGCTTCTACTGGTTATATCTATATGAGGTATTATATGGCCAAAGGTATGTGGACAGCCCTCCCGATTATTGAATTCAGGCAATAAATCACACTTCACTATCTGGAAGTCTGGGTTTGGCATGTGCCAAGAGATATAATGCACAGTGCAAACAGTAACATTTGGAGGAGGGATAAATATTATTTAGCTGATTGACTACTACATCTCTACATCTGGGACCCAGAGGAAGTTCTGCAGATTAGATTGGATTGTACTGGCATTTAATTGACGGTGCTCGTCCTTCTGTTGCGCTCGCTGCAGTGCGCTCATGCAGGCTGTCTGATGGAGCTGTGCATCCAACTGTGTATCACCATGCTGGGCAAGCAGCTCATCCAGAACAACCTCTTTGAGATCGGAATTCCGTGAGTACATATCATTAAGTGCACAAATTATCTAACCGTTTCTTACACGCCTTTGAATAACGACTTTAAAATGAAAGGTTGAAAGACATATAGGTACACGTCATTTCATTTGTACTTCTACCGTATTCAGGTCAGATGCTAGGCCAGTCTTTTTTTTCTTTTCTTTTTTTTTCTTCTTTTTACGAGGAAAGTACACTACAGTACAGGCGTAAATACAACTATTTCTTCAAGACGTTTCAACATTAAACATTAAATATTAAACATGATTAAACATAAAACATGAAATATACACCATATGTAGTTTCAGGTAAACAGATATAAAGCACCAGCAAAACAAAGATGCCACACTAAATCAATGAGCAAACAAAGTTATTTTGTATTTTGTCTTGTGTTTTTTGTGCTTTTGTATTCAATACGTGCAACAAGGAATTTAATAATGAACAACAGAATAAATATATATATTGGATGATGTATGCCGTTTTGGAAATACTGATACCCATGATGCACTTAAAGTCGATTGGAAGATTAATTATCATAATATTGTCGTGTCGCCAACCCATGTGCTCTAGTAAACTGAAGAAACTGATTCGCCGCCGCAAGTCAAAGAGGGACTCAAAACAGGAAGAGGAGCTCCACAAAACACTCGCTCGCCATGAGAAGGACCACTTCCTCAACCCCTACGTTGGCCTAAATCCAGAGTATATGGAGATGAGTGAGTCACTACACACCCACACACACACACACACACACACACACACACACACACACACACACAAAAATACTGAATGCTGTGTGAAATGGTGGCAGACTGAACCAGGATCAGATGAAACCCATGAGTCACGAGGAAAAAAAGGTATTATGGGTACAGTTGTATTTTCTAAACCTGTCTTTCCTACAAGATTCGTTGGCATGAACAGCAGTCAGTCCTTTGGAATCTCAGCATGTGGGGTGGAGCGCTGGGGCGTATTCCCTGAAAGACTGATTATTATCGATACTACTAAACAGGCTTTAAAATCCAACCAAGCCCAGTGAGTCTGTGTGGTACATCATCTTTTCCTTCAGTCCGTCCTCACTTACCCTGAGATTTGGGTGGATTAGGGTGGCATTACCTAATCCAGCCTCAAACAGTGAATGCTGTCTGCTTACCACCAGGTCTCTGAAAGCGAGGCTGCAGAATGCTAGCTGTGTGCTGTCTTCATGCCCTCTCATCTCCTCTTGCTGGGCTACCGCGTGGGCCGGCCTTCTGCTAAGAGCGAGGCATTATGGGTCCAGAGGGGCCCGGCAGAGCAGCGTCGAGATTATGAGCTTTAGTTCTTGTGCGGATTCATTAATAGCCCACCCTTCACTCTCTCACTCACTCCTTCACTCTGCTACTGTCCATACACCCCCACCTACTCCCCGGGCACATCTGACTGCAATGCTGTTCAGCAATTAGACACCACAAACAGTTATGAAAGAATGTTGCTCCAGGTGCCTTTGTCAGGTTACGGTAAGATTTGTGACCCGTTTTTTTGAATCCAGCAATTTGCTGAGCTCGGGCCTTGGGGTGAAGAATATTTTGGCCACTTGCCCAGACCATTAAATGAACTGTACTCAACAACTAGGGGTATATCGGTTCTGCAAATTCACGGTTCGGTTCATACCTCGGTTTTTCGGTTTTTGAGCCACAGTTCGATTCTTTTTTTGGGTTTTTTTTTTTTTTTTTTTTTTGGTTGATTAAGAAAAAGGGGGAACATATTTATGAGTTTTATTATTGGCATTGGCATTGTCCATTGTTGTGTTTGGTCTGTTAGATTTCCATTTCGATAAATTTCCTGTAGTATTTCTGATAATTGTGTGGCTTTCATACACGGCGTCAGCACGGCACTTTGTATTTGGGTTCCAGCACACGAAGTAAATTCCTGAATCCATTGTTTTCAAAAACTGAAAAGGGCCACATACAGGCAGTGCCATAAAAACTCTGATTACCTGGGTAATGGCTTGAGCATGGTCTGAATTAGCTTGTAGTTTCATTTTAAAGACAATGGCAAGAGTGACCTGTTGCTGAGGTTTGTTCCCGAACCGTGATCTGAGACCATGGATGTTTACACCATTACACCCCTATCGACCCCTATCTGTGAGGTACTGTTGTTTCATTTTTCAGAAAGTTCATCAGAAAACTATCTAACAGTGCGTTTTGTTTTTCCTCCCCATCTAGTCATCCAGTTTGGAATGGTGACCTTGTTTGTGGCCTCCTTCCCCTTGGCTCCTCTTTTTGCGCTCCTCAACAATGTCATCGAGATCCGCCTTGATGCCAAGAAGTTTGTGACCGAGTTCAGGCGGCCCATCGCTGCTAGAGCTAAAGATATTGGTTAGTATCTTTACAGTGCCATTCCCGCATTTGCCTATTTTTCTTTAGCAGAATGCTATATTTGCTATATTTATATTAGAACTACACAGTGCAGGGCTGGACATTTATTTCTTGAAGTGCTTACGCTGGTGCTGTGAGACTAAAAAGTTTATTATTCAAACATAATTTGCCAAGAGAAATCTTCTACCCATTTTGAGTTAAATCTGTGGACTTTGTTTCAGCTGAGACTGAGGCTGCCCCAACAGCAGTGCTAGTACTTGAGTTAACAGTAGACCTAACCAGTAAATATTATCCGCTGGGTGTAACTTGACTAAAAGGGGTCCTTTCTCCTAGTGATGAATGATGTACCAGGATGTAAGCTCATCAAGGCAACATGTAAAACTGAAAAATAGTTTTTCATTGCTTCTTGTTCTTTTAGTTTGCATAGCTAGAAAAAAAAAAACACACACTACCCAAGACAACACTTCCGTGACCACATATTTTCACAGCATGCCCCTGGCTAGCTTTGAAGCTCTCATGCTTTGTTATATGAAACTAACATCCATATAGTAAGGTAGATAGTGTATTGTCTTGATTAGTACATTGGTAACATTTGTTTCTCAGGCTGATTTTGCATAACTCAGAAACAGCGATGTGTGCAGCAATGCAGAAACAAGTCAATTAATATTTATTGCAGCACAGAATATATTTTAACTGGAGATGTGATCAACACTGTCACACTGTAAAACCCTGCAGTGTCCAAACTGGATTTGTTATCCACGCAAAAGCAATACACAACTGTTAGTCATGTTCAGATGATTGCTGTGGCATTTAGTTCAATTTGATGACTATAAACTGTAGCTGTATAAAGTCCAAACAGTATACTGAACATATAGAATAGCATACAGTTGCTTTTATGCTTTTATGCCTCTGTTCACTATATGATAGATGTAGTGGGGTTTCCCTCGGGTCAGCCTCTTATCTCAGAGATTTACCATAAATAGTATAATACATACCAAACACGTCCAGTTCAGTACCCGTTTTAATCCGTCACTTGCATAAATCATAAACTGATTGTATGGTCAGTTAATCTTCTTACTGTGGTGATGACCTCTGGTGCTTTTTCTGCTTGTACGTTTAATCACAAGCATGATTCCTACAACACGTATTCTGATGTAGTAAATCTGGTGGAAATCGGGGTTATTCTCGCTGCAGGCTTTAACTTCAATGGTACACTTTGTGGCAGTACTTTAACTCCCTCTTGTGGCAATACACTGATGTTAGCATCAGTCCACTGAACAGGAGGAAGGTCCGTTCACTCAGAACTCAGAGCTTTCTTTAATCGTCACATTACATTACATTTATCTGGCAGACTCTTTTATCCAAAGCGACTTACAATTTGAGGAAACAGTCAAGTTTCAGGACAGTGCCAGAACCAGTGGATAGTCTAAGTGGTTAAATCTTTATGTAGGAGTAGTGCAAGAAGTGTGTTAGGAGAGGAGATGCTCTCTGAACAGAAGAGTCTTCAGGAGGGTTTTGAAGCTAGAGAAGGATTATCTCTCCATCCAAGTCACCTCTTATCAGTTCATTCTCTCTTTTCTAGGCATCTGGTACAACCTGTTGCGAGGATTAAGCAAAGTCGCAGTCATAGTGAACGTAAGTGCTTGATTTTGTGTCTCCAAAGTTACTGATGAACGTTAAAGCCAGTCTGTCAAGCCACTTTTTCATGGTTCTTTAAAAGTTCAGTCATTAAACTGTCATAAAGGTTCAATCCAATCATTTTACCAAATGCCTCTAGCATTTCTATGCAGGAATGAAGCTCACTAATCAGAAATTGGCACCTTTAGTGGAAACCACACCTTGAAGGCACTCCGTCAGATTGGGCGCTCTCCTGATGATCCATTATAGAGGATTATAGTTTCTGACATTTGCAGGGTATTTAATTGTGGCATCTCTCCCCTCAGGCCTTCGTTATCTCCTTCACGTCGGATTTCATCCCACGTCTGGTTTACATGTACATGTACAGCCCTGACGGAACTCTGCACGGTTTTGTCAACCACAGCCTCTCCTACTTCAACGTCTCTGAATTCCAACCAAACACAGATCCTATAGACCCACTGTATCTGGGCTACAAAGTGGATATTTGCAGGTACTTTTATTTTAGTGGTTCATAAACTTATACAAGTACTTCCTTTATTATATTTAGTTCTATTTTGTGCTGCATGTTTGTATGTCTGTGATCTTCATCGTGTGAACGCATTTTCTAGGTACAAGGACTACAGAGATCCTCCATGGTCGGACACCCCGTATGAACTGTCGAGAGAATTCTGGAATATTCTGGCTGCCCGGCTAGCTTTCGTCATTGTTTTTCAGGTCGGTGAATAAATGTTAAAAGTTCTTGGTTTGTTTCGATCCAGCATTTTTTGAACCAAGTCATTTAATACTGAGATTTCTTCTACATTACACATTTTTTACAAGTTAAAACCTATTCGGTTAAGGGGTGATAGGCTAGACTGCCAAAGACTAAAAAAGTCAAATTACTTTTAAAGTGAATACACTCCTTACCTTTCCTCTGTTCCTCATGCAGCATGTGCTGCACATTCACATTTATATTTGGCTAGTTCAACCATGTTAGTTCCACAGTGCTAAAAATGTGACTCACTGCAGCCAGTTGCGTGTAATGTCTGTCTATGTCACCTCTACAACAGACTGTAAATTGAAAAACAGAATGAGACTGGACTTGGATCAGGCTTAGAGGAACATTCCAGCCTAAAGTGTAATGTTATTTGTCATGTTATGCAATGATCCATAGCGCAGCTTTATATCCCTTTCAGGTCATTCATTTTAGATTTTAATATTTTCGTTCATTATTGTCTATCACTATAGTAGCCAGCTTTGCACGTTGCAAAGTTCATCTGTGAGTCCAGGAGAGTAAAACTGGCCTTGCTCTCTGGGGCCCTCCCATCATGCTATTTAGCTTAGACACAGGCTTTTTAATTTGTTGTCATCCTCATCTAATGAGTCATTGCTATCACTTATGTAATCCATTCGCTCCTTTGTAATGATAAGTTGAAGACAGTTACTTTCCAGCAGTAAGTTTAGATAAAGTAAAGTGTCCGTTTGTCGTATGTGTACACACCACAGCACAGCACCCAGTGTGAACAGTGTGAAATTCTTCTCTGCATTTAACCCATTCACCAAGTGAAGCAGCGGGCAACCAGGAACACAGCGCCCTGGGAGCAGCGTGTGGGGACGGTACCTTGCTCAAGGGTACCTCATTGGTGCCACTAGCAGTCCTGGGATTCGAACCCATGACCTTCTGATCACGGGGGAAACTCCCTAACCACTAGGCCACCAGCTGCCCCGTCTAGACTACCAGCTGCCCCTATGGATGAAACAAAAAAACATTACACTTTAAGCTGGAATGTTCCTCTAAACCTGATCCAGGTCCAGTCTCATTCTGTTATTCTATTTACAGCCTGTTGTAGAGGTGACATGAACAGACATTACACACAGTTAGCAGCAGTGAGCCACATTTTCAGCACTGTGAAACTAACATGGTTAAACTAGCCAAATATAAATCTGTACCTGGCTTCTTTCCGCATTCTGCAGCTAATGAAAGAAATCAGATTAGTCCAAAGTAGTTGTAGTTTTTCATGTTCCTCTCACTTGCAAGATGCATCATCAGAAGAGGGTTTTCCAGAATGTTTATCGACTAAAGCTGTACAATTGTAGGATGTGAGTCAGCATGTTTAAGAGAGATAAAACAAAGGTTCCATTTCTTCTGTTCTGTTAATGTAGCCAGTGCAGATTGGTTATGCACTGATCAGTCTTTCAGAGCATGGTTATTGCTATACGTTTGAAATAAAACGCCAATAGCTCTTCATTCCAATTCATTTCAGCACAGTCCACTGTTTTCTGCTGGGACAGACCACCCTTATGGGCTTAATCTCTGTCTTTCTGTACAGAACGTGGTGATGCTGATGAGTGACTTTGTGGACTGGCTGATCCCAGACATCCCCAAAGACATCAGTATACAGATCCACAAGGAGAAAAACCTGATCGTGGAGCTCTTCATGAAAGAGGAACAGGGCAAGAGGCTTTTGCAAAACAGACAGAGCAACCAAACCCCCCAGCAGGCCCGCTCCCGGCCAACCTCACACATACAGACCAGCAACCATTAGGCCCTGGAAGGGGAAGCACCACTTCCATCCACACAAGATTGTGCCATCGCTGAGCCTCAGTCAGACGTTCTGCTGGCGTTTCTCCGGAGCCGGATGCTGGTAGATACACCGTCTGATGATGGTTAAGAGGAATGTTACAGGACTGTCATTTTTCTTGCACAACACAGCTTGGTTTGTTGTTGTTTTTTCTGTCTGTTACTCTAAACAAGTGAACCGAATACAGGCACGTTGTTTTATTCATATGCAAATTGAGAAATTTTGTTGGTTCTGAAAGCAGGCTGTAAAGGTCTCACTTACTTATTCATGTACAACTCTGAGAATCTTATGTTTGTATATAAGCTCCTCGTTTCTAGAAAAGAAGCTAACTTTTGTTTTGAATGACTGTGCTTTTATATGTCTTTTTTTTTTATTTAAACCACATATCCAAAAAATATCAAAGATGTTTTTAAGATCCTCCAAGAGAAAAAAAAAAAAAGAACACGGCCCAATTATGTCGTAATTATGAATATGTTTGCAATTGTTTGTAATTATTTCATAATAAATATTTTAGAAAGTCCCGTCCTGTGCGATATTTTGCTTAGCTCTAGGAATGGCCTGTCAGGACACTCCAGATCATAATTCCGGAAATCTGAGCTGTCTTGTGTTTGCTGGTAAAGGAAAAAGTATACCATTACAGTGTAATATTAATAGTTGTGGATGTCTGGACAAAAAAAATATAGTAGGGATGTTACTATACGGAAAAATTTTAGGCAGGTCCCAATATCCCGTATTTTAAATGTTATAAAGGGCTGCATTGAGCTCTCAGTGGCTAATATAATACTTAGCAAAGAGAGAGTAGATTGATCATTCAAAAAATACAATTAATGGAGCATGAATGTTACTATATGTCTAAAAATACGTATTCAGATGTCATCTGAAAAAGCAAAGAGGTTCAATACATAGCACACAATACCTGCAGCTCAAGGCCTTAAAAATGCTGCAAATCAATCTTCTTGCTTTTTCAACTTCTCTTTTCTCTTTTTACTTTTAAGTAGTTTTAGCAACATTTAAAGAAGAATTCCACCAGTTTTGATAGTGCTCTGATCTGAAATAATGCATCGTAGAGAAACTTGATCACTCAGATTTCTTTACAGTGGTGGTGATGGGAACTGGGGCTCCCAGCTACGACATATAAATATATATAAAAATTTATTGAAACAGTGAAACTACATGAGTATTTTTTGGGGTTTTTTTGTAATATTGGTAATGATAAATAGTGGTAAATCTGGAAGGTTTTCTTTGGGGACTATTTCTCCTCACACCTTGTACATACCTTTATGCCACGAATGCCTTTTAAAAATACATTTTAGGCCAAAACTTTATCTTGAAACTACTGTATCAAGCAGCACAAAGAATAAGAAAAAAATCTAATAGTTAACACATTTTTAAAGACTGTTACTTTATGTGGTGTACTGTCGATCCACTGCAGATACTTCTGAGAAAGACAAAAGGTTTTTCCAGCCCTTTCTTTGTCCTCTGAATTCACTACAGGCACTCTGGCTGGGCTCAAAACTAGTACTAAAAATGCTACTAATGACTACTGATATTAAGTGTGCTGCTAATGGTGGTGTATTAGTTTGAAATACTCTTCTGATTCGGTTTTAATAAGCAGCCTCTGTCTAATCTCTCAACTTCAAAGTCCCCGACTTGGTGTAGGCCACTTTGTATGCTGTTGTTTTTTTCTCTGTCACCTCATCTTAGCCGTTTGTTTTCATCTCTAGCATTTCACTGTGGTAAAGCTCTGCTCCTGTATTCATAGAGAACATTAAAAAAAAGCCTGAAATGTCATTTTCTAGCGTGCTGTTGTTTTTAAATCGGCAGATAACCCTTAAGGAAGAAAGCAAAGGAGATTTACAAGAGAAGATGAGAGTCTTTATGGGCCTAAATGGCCTTTTTGGTGGGGGAAAAAAAGCCTTTTACAAGCCATTGAGGTTTTTCTTACACTGGCACAGACACATTTCTCCATGCACACAACAGAACTAGCCCAGGCTTGCCAAACACACAGCATTATTATGTCTTTTAAGTAAACCTACAAGCCTATTCTAGTTTAGGAAATGCCTCCAACAGACTGCACTTGGCCCCTGAATGATGAACGTACCCTGTGTGGATGGTTAGTAGTGCATAGAAGGGCTTTTATGGAGCTGCGTTTGTGCCAAAATGTATAACTGAAATCTACAAGCAACATTTATTCATTCATTCTCCGAGCTGCTGGTTTTAACCAGAGTCTTTTGGGGTGCTGGAGTCCATCCCAGTGCTCACCCTGAGAAACACCCTGGACAGGCTGCCAGTCCATCACAGCGCAGACACACAGACTAACACCTATGAGCTATTTAGCATCTCCAGTTCACCTGATGTGCATGTCTTTGGACTCACAGGAGAGGACCCACACAGAAAAAAACCCTGACCACCCTGGATAGGAATCACACCCATAACCTTTTCGTTATAAAATGACAGTGCAACCCACTGCACCACCCTACAAGCAAGATATGAAGTGGCTTTACTACTTATTATATGGGGCGGCTAGTGGTCTAGCGGCTAGAGAGTTTGCCCTGAGATCAGAAGGCTGTGGGTTTGAATCTCTGGACTGCTAGTGACACCACTGAGGTACCCTTGAGCAAGGTACCGTCCCCACACACTGCTCCCTGGGCGCCCCTCGGTGGCAGCCCACTGTTTTATTTTTTAGGGTAGCAGATGGCCTAGTGGTTAGGGAGTTGCCCCTGCAGTCAGAAGGTTGTGGGTTCAAATCCCAGCTGCTAGTGTCATCACTGAGGTACCCTTGAGCAAGGTACCGTCCCCACACACTGCTCCCCGGACGCCCCTCATTGGTGGCAGCCCACTGCTTCACTTGGTGAATGGGTTAAATGCAGAGAAAGAAGTTCACACTGTGTGCTGTGGAGTGGTGTGTTCACACATGACTATAAGGGGCCACTTTACTTCATTTAGGCTAGCATTTTACCAGTTTTACAAGGAACAATATTCAGTAGAAAATAGAACTGTGTGAATGACAAATAGAAATGTGAAAGTCATATTACTCACAAAAGATGTAACGGGTAAAATCTGTAATGTGTTCAAGTGCAGCACTCAAAAGGGCATCCTGACCTAAATGTCATCATGTTATGATTTTTTTTGTCATCTCATTGGAATTTCCCCATCCATTAAATAGTTTTCTTTTATCATTCTGACGCCTGTGTCGCTGAAACTGCCTGAGTGGAACTGCTGCACCATTTAAGGTGGAGCTGATCATTCGAATAAGAAACCAACTTCACCCAACTTTGTGTCTTCTGCATTCAGTCATTATTTTTACTGAGGTGGTTTTAGGCTATAAAATGTAGTATAAAGTCAAAATAAACCTCTCCAGAAAAGAGCGGTGGATGTAAATGCTGTAGATAAATAAATAAAATTACTGCTGAAGTAGTTTACTAATTAACAAAAGTAGTGGTTTAGAGCTGCAATAACTAGTAAACTAATTTTTCAGGCTTTTCAACATTTCAGGCTTTTCTGTGAATACAGGAGCAGAGGTTTACCACAGGGAAATACCAGAGATGAAAACAAACAAGATGAGGTGATAAAAAAAAACAAACAACATAGCATACAAAGTGTCCTACACCACATTGTTGACTTTGAAGTTGAGAGATTAGATAGAGGTTTCTAAAGAAAACAAAACTGACAACGTCACGATAATGATTAACAGGTGATATACACTATATGGACAAAAGTACTGGGACATACCTGTTTTTCAGGGTTTGGGCTGGGTGTCTTACTTCCAGTGACAATCTTAGTGCTTCAGCATACCAAGACGTTTTGGGCAACGCCATGATTCCAACTTTGTGGACACAGTTTGGGGAAGAACCTTTTCTATGAGTATCCATAGTGTACTATAGATACCAACCTTTGGGATGAACTGGAATGGAGACTGTGAGCCAGGCCTTCTCATCCAACATCAGTGCCTGACCTCATAAATGCTCTACAGAATAAATGGGCACAAATTCCCACAGAAACTCCAAAATCTTGTGGAAAGCCTTCCAAGATGAGCTTGTAGCTGCAAAGGGGGACCAACACCATTTTAAAGTCTATGTATTTGAATGCAATGCCATTAAAGTCCCTGTTGGTGTAATGGTCATGCATCCCAATACTTTTGTCTATATAGTGTATCTGCAGTGGATCTATAGTACCCCACATTAAGTAACTTAAAAATATGTTAACTTACTCTCATTTGCTTGATACAATAGTTTCAGGATAAAGTTTTGGCCTAAAATGTATTTTTAAAAGGCATTCATGGCATACATACATTGTGTGAGGAAAAAATAGTCCCCAAAGAAAACCTTCCAGGTTTACCACTATTTATCATTATCAACAGAACAAAAAAACAAAAAAGACTCATGTCGTTTCACTGGGTTACTAAAATTTTATATATATTTATATGTTGTAGCCGGGACCGCTGGTTCCCATCACCACCACCGTAAAGAAATCAGTCATCAAGTTTCTCTACAATGCATTATTTCAGATCAGACCACTATCAAAACTGGTGGAATTCCCCTCTTAAACTACTTAAAAGTAAAAATAGAGAAACTGAAAAAGCAACAAGATTGACTTGCAGAGTTATTAAGGCCTATTGAGCTACAATTATTGCATGCTATGTATTGAACCTCATCAAATTCATAGACATTTAGTCACATTCATGCTTTCAATAATTTGTATTTTTTATGCTTATGAAACCGAAACAGAAAACATCGCGATAACAATTAACAGGCGATGTATTGTGCATCCCTGCTCTCATATGTGAGTTTTGGCCACTTTTTCTATATTGCCCTCTCCTCTTACAAGGATAAAGAATGTGGTAAGATCACATTAATGTAGTTTTAGCACCACAGGGAAGCAGGAATAAGGTGAATATCTTTATTTGAAAGTGTGTTACTGTCACTTTAAGGAAAGGAAGGTCTGCCGAAGAAGAAGGAAGGAAGCTCACACCCTCCAGTTTCAGTTTGTTAAACTCTCCATATTCAAAGGGACGTGTTTGGGGGGTTTTCGAAACTCGTTTTTCAGGGAGAAACGAAGCTTTCCTCGTGTTGGAAAAACAGGAGGTCTCTGGAAAGCCCAGAAATCTCAGAAATGTTGGGATTCCCACAGTGAATGTGGCAGGTCAGTCATTCAGCGGGGGTTCAGCCCAGAGTCCGTCTGTCAGTATGGAGAACTTTAAGGTCTTGTTGCTGGAAATATCCAACAACCTCAGCAACGACAACCTGGCCAAGCTGAAGTTTCTGTGCCAGGAAAAAATAGGGAAGAAGAAGACCGAGGAGATCACGACTGGGACCCAGCTGTTCGACTACCTGATCCAGAGAGCAGAAATCGGGCCCAGCGACACCGAGCTCCTGAGGAACCTGCTCAGGAACATTGGCCAGAACCTCCTGCTGGAGCTCGTAGACCAGTACGAGAAACAAGAAACCCCTGCAGATCCCACCGATCAAACCGAGCTAGGTACAAACCACACACCAAATGTATATATATATTTATTTATTTGATTTTACATACTATATTAATCCTGAAGGAAATTACTTGGGGCAACTCTGTAATCACCAGGCCACCAGCTGTATGTGTGTGTGTGTGTGTGTGTGTGTGTATATATA
>JBBPCZ010000040.1:4139715-4156527 GCA_037974445.1 Brycinus macrolepidotus | reverse complement strand
AAAAACTGCGTTAACGCGCGATAAATTAATTGTCGGCGTTAAGTAAATAATGCGTTAATGCGATAATAACGCGTTAAGGTGCCCAGCACTAATAAAAACACATACATATATGTGTGTGTCTGTGTGTGTGTGTGTGTATGTATGCGCTTTATTTATAATGAAACATGCAGTTGGTCAGGACTCTTCAAGTACTGATGACATCGTGAAATCACAAGAAAAGCGTAATCTGAAATACTGTGACGTTAATAAGTCATATCATTTTCCCCAGCTCTAACTGTGGGTATAATTTTGGAGTTGTTGATTTAAAGATAATTCCTCCAGTTTGTGCTGCAATGTGCATGAACTGATTTCGTTTGTTACCTTTTCTGCCTCCTGGTTGCATTTCTCCACTCGGTCTGTGAACTTTCGCACTTCCTCCTGGGACTTGGTGGGATCAGCCTTGGCGTGGGTCTCACGGGTCACGGCCGTCCGCTCCTCCTTACGGGCCTGGTGGTAGCTCTTCTTTGAGGACTCCACCTGCCGCAAATGGATCAGAATCAGATTGCTGTATTACTTTCTAAAATGAGAATGGTCTCTAAAGCACTAATCGAGCAGGATTAGTTTTACAAGGGCAGGGATTTGACCAGGGATAAAGTCGCCTGTAATTACCCTAAATTGAAGTGTTAAAAAAATGCAGGTACATCCAAAATACCAAACACAGTTGGTTGCCAAACAGAGGACGAGACACTTTTCCAAAAAAAACTCCTGACGCAAATGGTGAAGTTAAAACTTTAGAAGCTCTTATTTTATCCCAAATCATCACCGACAGCCTGGGCTGAAACATCAGCACTGCAGGACAGGTGAGAAACTGGGCAGATAATACATGGTCTAGCAAGTATAAATAAAAAACATAAATGTTGTAGCTTATAGTAAGCCTGGATTGAGCTGGCAAACTACAGCTACATTAAAATCACAGATCTTCTCAGTAAACACTCAAATTACTGTTCCTTCCCAAGTATTCAGGACCTTCTCAAGTGATCCAGCTCAACAGATCAAGCAATATTAAAACAAAGCTGTTATATATAAATGCTACGGGACACCCACCTCCTTAAGTTTGCGCACCCAGGGTTTCTGGGCCTTGCGGAATCCCTCATCGGCCTCTTTCGTCTCCCTGAAGCCCCCGATCATCTGCTTGTGGAAGGCGTCCTTCTGCCAGTTGCGGACCTTCTCACTGTCCTCTACAATCAGTCTTTCCTTCAGCTCCATGTGGATCTCACTCAGTCTGTCTGCCGCATTCATAAATGCATGCCAAGCCTTCTCCAGGGTGCCATACTGTGGACCTGTGAGCAAGAGGTAAAGCTCCGATTCAGACAAACAGAGGTGGACAAAGTATAGAAAAAAAACTACTTGACTGAACATGGGTGCTCTGTTAAAGCCTTACTAAATTAAGGGTGGGAAAAAAAAAGTGCTTGACTGAAAGTAAGTAAAAAAAAAAGAAAAAAAAAAAAGATTAATATTTACCCATACTCTAGCAGGCTTAAACATATTTTTACATTAACTGAAAATAACTAATGCTGGGCAAGAGATGATCAACTACTGAACTATATACACACACAATTCTGATGAACGCACTACTAAGGCTTGGTGACTACTCTGACATATGACTTGGTGAGGTACTATGCAATTTTGGAGGCAATCTGTGCAACCCAGATCCCCAAAATTGCCTTATTTTAACCACAAAATGTTCAAGTAGACCTCTAATGTGTATGTCTATGGGCTTACCCCACAATTGTTGAGTGTGTAATGGTAGCTAATGTACTGTACACAACCTTACAATGACATGAATTTGGGGGAAAAAATGAAAATGCACAAGAGCTACTAAAACTAAATTTTATAAAATAAAATAACAAATCCCCTGGCAAAAGAGAGTTGTAATGAGTACTTTCAAGTAGTTTGAATAAATTAAATTGTAAAGAGTAAAAATGCCCTTTCTCCATTGGAAATGTAATTCAGTATTGTATTCAATTTCAATAATACTAAAGTAAAGTACAAATCTTCAAAAATAATACTTAAGTACAGTAACAAAGTTACTCAAATTTTCCACCCCTGTTTTTCCTTCTCCATTCAAAAACCAGCTTGTGCCTCACAAACACTTAAGAAGCAGGGCAGTAGGTATGGTAATAAGACAATTTTGAGTAAATAAGTCTGTCCCTTTAAGCTTGCCACATGTGCCCACTCTGTGGCCTACACAGTGGTAATCCTGTCCTATATCCTGTCCTCCCTCCCCGAGGTCACAGCACTGCCCTTAAGGCACTGTCCAAGTCACACGCTCAGAAATGCAACAATAAATATGTTGTAGTCTACACTACCAGTCAAAAGTTGACACGCAATGAGATCTTCGACACTTGAATGTTACTCACTTAATATTTACTAAAATACACTCAATTTTCTTTGCTAACCAATGAATTTACAGTGTGTTCAACAGTACTTTTATTAGCCAGAAAAGGACATTTTTTATTCACTACTGTTGACCTGCAAAACACCACCCAATGTAATTAAAATTATAATGTGGATCACCAGACAAATGTAAGACATTTAACGAGCTATTAAGTGATGACAGTTAACGAGTGCATTTAAAGTTAAAGGACTGTCTAGAATTTGACTCTGCATCAGCACATAATCAGTTAATAGGATGCCAGACATGCACTGCTCTTATGCACTGTTCTCATCTTATAAAGGAAACCTGTTTTATTGACATTTTTATTTATTGTTTTCACTCAACAAATTCTAATTGCTTAACAAGAATAAAAATCTGCAGTTTATGAAAAAACAGGTAAAAACCTGTAGTGTGTCAAAACCTTTGACTAGTAGCATATGTGAAAACCTAAACACATTAAAAACAAAGGTTCAGGTGATAGAAAAAAACGTGTGTCTCTCCACGTCTGGTAACTAAATCTACTTATCAACAGAGAATTATCCCATCAGCTGTCAGGAATCTGTTTGGGTAACAGTTGATGTGGCAGTTTATTTTGAGCAAGTTGGAGAGCCCCTAATGGCCTCTGAATCAGCCTCTAAAAGCCCCGTCACCTTTCTCCACTATGCCCCTCCATCTTTTGGCCCAGTCATTCAGCTGCTGGGAATAGGCCTTCTCGATCTTGGCGCGCTCCTGGAAGCAGCTGACCAGTTCGTTGCAGAGCTTGTGGCCATCATCAATGCGCTTTACTGTCCTTTTGTAATTCCCCGGCTGCGGAAAAACAAACAGAGTCAGCTCAGAGTTGAAAAGTTCAAATGGAACAGCAGAAAAGTTAAATAAAAGTAAAGTGAAGTGGCCCCATATAGTCACGGGTAAACAGAGCACAGTATGTATCTAACCCATTCTCCCAACAGGGGGGGTGCCCAGGGAGCAGTATGTGGGGACGGTACCTTGCTCAAGGGTATCTCAGTGGTGCCACTAGCAAACCCATGACCTTTTGATCCAGAGACAGCTCCCTAACCACTAGGCCACCAGCTGCCCCACATAATACAATATATTATCAAGTTTTCTTTCGATTGTTTGAGTGTAGACAAGAAATGCCTTTCCAGCTTGTTTCGGGGATTAGATTTAGGTGTTGTGTTTGGGAAGCCATCTGCCACGACATCAGCGTATCCTGAAACCACTAGGTAAACGTTAAACAACTTGCTAATGCTAGTTAGGCACCATTTTGTTCTTCTAGTTAATGAATGTACTCAGACATTTTCTACAACGCTATTGGTAACTCGGCGGACATAACGCTAGGCCAGCTAATGTCATGTTTACATCCGTTAACTCGTAACTGTGAAGAGGAGCAGAGAAAGCACTTTTGTTCTTCCAGCTTACAAATGTAGTGAAATTACCATTTTGTCATATGTGAACACACCACAACACATAGTGTGAACAGCACAAAATTCTTTCTCTGCATTTAAACCATTCATCATGTGAAGCAGGGGGCAGCCAGGAACACAGCAGCCGGGGAGCAGTGTGTGGGGACAGTATCTTGCTCAAGGGTACCTCAGTAGTGCCTTAGTTCTACCTCATTATTATTTCTACTGTGCTACTGCTAGAGTAGCTGATATTAGTGCTAGCCTAGCTAAGATAACTAGTCTGTCAAAGCTGCTCAGAGTCTTGATCTGCCTTTAGCTAGCAAGTCGTGCCTTTAACCCATAACTGTGAAGAAGAGCAGAGAAAGGAGTTGTTATCTTAGTTAGCTATGTAGATAACTAGCGATTAGTTTCTATATTAGCAGTTACTGTTATTTCTACCATTCTTCTGTGAGTGTAGCTGAAATTAGAGCTAGCCTAAGATAATTAGCTATCTGTCACGGCTGCTCAGATAGTCTTGATCCACCATTAGCTAGCAACTAGTGCCTTTAACTGTGAAGAAGAGCAGGGAAAGTTTTTCTAGCTAATAAATGTAGTTAGCTAATACAGTTAGCTATGTAAATAACTAGCTTTTTGTTTCTATTTTAGTCATTTTATTTCTACCATTCTTCTGTGAGTGTAGCTGACATTGGTGCTAACCTAGCTGAGATAATGATTTGCCATGGCTGCTCAGAGTTTAGTACCTGTGCCTTTAACCCATAACTCTGAAGAGGAGAAGTGAATTTTATTCTTACAGGTCATAAATGTGGTTAGTTACCCTAATTAGTTATGTATTTTGATTATTACTACCCCTTTTAAGAAGTGTACCAGGAGCTATAAGGGTTAAAATGAATGAGGATTTGGATTAGAATTCTAAACATTACTTATTTTGACAGAGCCTGCCACCATTACCTCTTACTAAATGGATACTGAACCATTTTCAGCCCAGCAGGCCGGGCAACTTGTGCAGGCTTATATAACCTGCAGTAAGTAAGCTCTTTAGCCTTTACCCTGAAACAGAACCTGTCCAAGAGCCCTCGAGCCCAAGAGCCTTCACTCTAAAGAGCAATCAAGCAAGGCATTTTTTGTCACCATCTCCACAAGCACTGGTGAGTCGGCCACCTATTACTATACACTGGTTTTACAGAGTTGAGCCTCACTGTCTGTTGCTCCCGTTTTTCCAGGCGAGTGCAGGCATGACTGAGTGTGTCTGCAATACGGGTGGAGGAGGGGCACTGCAGCTACAGCCTTAGCCAGGGGCATATCCCCTCTTAGGGAGGCCATGGAAATTTAGAATCAGCAGGGAGTCTGAGAATTTTGCTGCTGAGCCTCTTTTTTATGCCCTCTCACTCACACCTCTATATTCCTTCACATACACTCACAGACCACTTAGTACACCTACCTTGTGTCTACAGTAATTTTCCATTTTCTCAGCTCCACTTACCATATAGGTGCACTTTGTTGTTTACAGTTTCTTTGCTTAATTCTTTAACCTCCTTTACCGCATTCATCAACGGTCAGGTCCCCCACAGGACCATCACTGAGCAGGCATTACTTGAGTGGTGGATTATTCTCAGCACTGATACCAAAATGGTAGTGGTATGTTAGCGTGATGCAGTGCTGCTGGAATAAACACTTCTTGTTCACTCTATTAACACAATGACTTTGTTCTTCTACTTTGCAGATGTAAAGTTAGATACAGTAGCTCATCTGTTGCTTCACAGTTTGTGTTAGTCATCCTCTTGGCCTTTATGAGTGATCAGTTTTTGACCACAGTTGTCTGGGTATTTTGGGTTAGTGGTCTATTCTCAGCCCAGAAGATCCCAGGACACACACCCACTAACATACTACTGCCATATTAGTGACCCAACAGTGCTGAAAATGCCAAAACAATAGCTGATCCATGACAATCACATTTGGGTCCTGACCACTGATGAGCCGAGTAAAGAGAAGAACTACAAAAATGCACCTATGACCTGCTAGGAACTATGTTCAGTTATGTTCCACAACTCAAGACATACCCCATGAAGGTACCACCCCAGTGACAGTTACTTTATACACTACGTCTTTCCACATTATATTTAAGCAGTTAGTCATGAAACTGTGAGTGTATGCATGTAAACTTTGGAAAGGGTCCTCTTACCTCCCAAAAGCTCCCGTAGTTCCCAACGTCTTGTAGGTCCCCGTTGGAAGACATTTTGGGGTCGCCCTTGCAGCACGGAATGTTGGCGGCTTTCTGTTGAACTGCAGAAGAATTTGAAATATGAACCTCTTCGAAACACAATAGAAGAAAAAGAGATGCACTATACATGTGTCACAACAAATACAAAGCACCAAAATAAAGGGGAGTAACCCAGCAATTTCAACCAGCCACTCCCTTACTAACATAGGAAGTCAACCCAAAAGAATGACCTGAAGAGAGGTATTCTGACTAAACACAACAAGCAGTTACGACAACTTCTGCCAACAGTTACGGTACTGTAATATATTCCATTAACATCACATCTATTCCACCACCAATTTAGCACTAAATTGCTCATGATCAACCTCAGGACCAACGTAAGCACACCATTATAGGGGTCCAGACCAGAAAGACTGAAAAATGAAAGAGCAGAGAATAGAAAATCTCACCTACAGACAGAGCTGTGTCTCTCTGAGAAAACGCTCTACCCCAGCCTGGGTGCGTCAGGATGGCTAAAGATAACGATGCTCTCGCCTGTCTACCAGCTCACCCCACTGGGAAGCTCCACCACGGTCATTCGGGTGCTAAAGTCCATTCACATACTCATCTGACACACTTCCGTCACTCATGAAGCCAAAGGAAACTCCCGTTTGCTGCCTGGCTCATGCTCCGAAAATAACCCATGTTTATTACTATGCCAAATGTTGGCGAGCACTCCTTGAGCCTCCGCTTTTGAATAAACTGACTCCTGAGCGAGCTATGGGTTCGATCCAACAGCCAGAGTGGAAGCGAATTAAACCCAATGACCCTTGTGCAGACTTTTCCTGTAATGCCCTGTATTTACAGTACCTCATGGCCAGGGTCCCGAGCTGTATTGTTGGAGCCAAGGTCATTTCGTCTGGCTTCCTTAGACAGACACAGTGAGCGACCGGCAGAGAGAAAGCTTCATTAAAAGCATCTGCTTCCAATCCGGGCCAAACACAAGCAGTGCTAATGGAAAATTTACACCCTCGAGGGGCACTGTGGAACTAACAAAGGGCCTTGAAAATAAGCTCGGCTTCTAGGTGCTGATACGCTATCGAGATAGTCATAACATTTGTCATTCCAATCTGCCCATTAACATTCAAGATTTTTTTTGGAGAATAGTATAACCTTGTGCAAAGGATTTCTTCAGAACTGCAATCCAACTCGCTCAACATCTATTTGTTTCTCACACCATTGAAGTAAATATCAGTCTGTCCTTGCTGGAGGATAAGGTTACTGATAATGTGTGAGGAGGAACAGCATGGGCCGTCTTCTTTTGGAAGAAAAGGAGTTCAGATTACTTCCTCCAAACTTCCTGCACATGACAGTGGAGGACAGGGGGCAGGCAATGAATAGGCCACTCCTGACGCAGGCATTTCCCACACACATGCTGAAATGGGAACATGCATGAGAGCCTCACTTGGACCATGCCTGCTAATTGGAAAGTCAAATATCTGAAGCTTCACCTTCGCTTGAAATCGCTCAAGATCGTTTGGCGCTAACAACATGGAACATTGATTAAAAAATAAGACATGGATTATTGTAAGGTTTCTCCAGTTTCACTCGAGTTGTCAGCTAAACTTAGCAGCGAGGTCTACAAGGCCAGCGCGAGTTCATCAGGACTGAAAACTTTTGGAATGTTGTCTGAAGACATACATCGAATAAACAGGGTTGAGGAACATCAAAATACATGGAACAGCGTTACGTGATCAGGATACAATAAACAGATTTTCTATTAGGGTTACAGAAAAAGTAACGATCACAGATATATTATAAAAATGGGCATTTACTAGCAGGATTTCATTTAAAACACATCATTCATGGTGCTTGTCTCTACAAGTTTAGTGGCTGGTGTAGTGGGTTGCACTGGGGTTCAATTTCCATCTAGGCAAGCACACCATACTACTCAAGGAGCTTCTTTGGGCAAGACGCCACATTCGCCTTGATCTGTAACATGATGAAACTCTGGGTCGCTCAGGATAAGAGCTGCCAAAAGCATAAATGTAATGTAACGTGCTTACTGCTTGCCGCAGCGGGACGAGGGGCTGGGAAAACATGTTTACTATAGTAACCATGGTAACTGAAAGAACCCAGTTAAGATAAATTTCATGTTAATTTCACCTCCACAGTTTCTTTTGCACCAGGCTATGAACAGCAGTACACAGTTGTATCTGACAGATTCATATCATGCAATACTGAATGTAAGGTTCAGGATGAGCGTGGAAAGAACTGTCAGGTCAGCTCAAGTCCGGATTTGAAACTTGGTGCTGCGGATTCTCGGGCTGGATCAAAATTTCACACCCGATCAAAGCTCCACCTGGGAGAACCCAACTTATGCCCAATTTCATCGAGTATCTCGGCCTCATCTCGTGAGTGCTGAAAGTAGCAGCTGCGTCATGCTGGACTCTGGAAATAACCAAAGCCCCCTGAGATCCAGTAGAACTGGAGGGAGAACACAGCAAGCTCTTGTACAGCATCAGTCCCCTTTTGCCATTAACAACTGGTTCAAACAGCTGCGTGCAGATGGGGTGAAGAATCTCAGTGCCCGACCACAGAGACATACTGTCCATAAGCAGGGCAAGAGACACCGAGTCTGGATGATTCTTTTCCCAGGCTAATTCCAGGGAGCATGAGATTTGGCACGGCCTGGTACTTCCAGGCCGTTCCAGCAGCAGAGGTCCTAGTGACTAGAAAGACAACACAATGAGCATATGTTACCTAGTCCTGTAAAAACAAACATACAAAAGGGGAGGATCATGTATTGTATGTTTCACTGTAGTTTAACGCAGCACTGCTTCCAGGTCTGTCCACCGCATGTGTGCAAAGAAAAAAGAAAAAAAGAAAAAGAAAGACCACTAAAAAAGAATATGTCTAGGGAGAGGCGTGTCTATGGGGGCAGTAATTACACGACTGTGTCAGCGAAACACTGAGAAAGCAAGCGCCTTTCAGACAGAATCTGAGCACAGGCAGCCTGTGTGGTGCACTGTGGAAACCCCAAAACAAGCCTGGGGGTTGTTTTTCGGGTACACTAATTAGACCCAGTCTTCAGCTAAACAGACTCTTCCTTGGAGATTTCCCACTGACAGAATACTTACATACAATGCATACCCCTCTGACCACAGTCTAATATCACAATAAGTGTGTGCGCGCGTGTGCCAACTGCTCTCAATGGTTAAAGTACGGTCATCACAGTTTAAAGTACAATAAAGGGCCAATAACACTGAAAAATAAGAGTTTGATGTGCATAAACATTAAGGAGGTTTAGGAATGGGCATCCAGCACCAGTACTAAATTAGTACAAGTTTCTGTTTGGTCAATATCGAAATATCAGTACGCTCCTTGACAAAGAGAGTAATGTCAATAAGCAGTATCAGTATCGATACTGGTGTCAGTACAGTCCTAACTATACCCATCCCTAATAAACAAGTTTGAAAAAGTATTGTTTACTCCAAAGTCCATGCAGTCCATATACAGAAACTAAGCTGCAAAAACAGCCTGATTTGAATACACTGTTGAGGTCACAACTGCTCAGCCTATAGCAGTTTAGCCCTTTCACACTGATATTATAATGAGTATCAGACCACACCACTTACGGAATAAGACAATATTGGAATATATCATCAAAATAGAATTCATTTACAAGTATCAGCCCTAAATGCACAATAACAAAAACAACCTGTTTTTGTTACTGTGAATTTATCTAAGGGATAAAGACAGGTTAAACAATGGTTGAGTAAAAAATGAATTATAATTAGTTGGGCACATTAAACATTCAGTTATATGTTAAGTTAACTTCAAGGAAAACAAATACAAACTGTAGGATATATGACCTTTAAAACTTTGTAATACAAGCTGGAAAAAGAGGAAGAAACAGCAAAACTTGGTTGAAGGTTATGCTGCTGTGAATTAATACAGTTGTCACTCGCGCTCTGGCTTTAAATGCCAGGACTCAGTCGCAGTGCATGTCCTCTGAAATGCTGTCTGCAGTCTGCCGCTTTAGAAAGATCCCTTGACACAATTTGACACATTTAATCTGTCCATAATCGCTTATCGATTCAGATAAGAGCTCGCACATTTAGTTCCAGGCTCATGTAGTGTGACTGAGGCCACGTGGACAGACCCCCAGCAGAAGGGAGACACAGAAAGCTCTCCCACCTGCAGAAAGGCCCCCAGCAATCTGCCCCCACCACATATGGAACCAAAGGGGTGCCTGGAGGCTAATTAGGGGCCGCATCCCTGCTGCCGGAGGATGTTTACACTGCATCGGTCATTGACTCTGTTTGGGCCTTCGTGCCAAATCAGCGCTGAAATCCGTCAGGCTAAATCACGATGAAGTGAAGCATTCGTTGGTGTCATGGTTGGTTGACATAAAACAGTATAGTGTGGGATAAAGGCCAGTGGCAACTTTCTGTAGGACGCTCCTTTACACAGAGCTCATTTGGAAGGACAATGTGGGAGTTTTAAGGCAGTGATGGAAACCAGTACTGGCAGGCCAAAGCTGCAGAGTAGAGGCCTGGCAGAAACTTGATAGTAAATGGCAGCACATTTGGAACCCATTACAGCATTTACCCTACTTGTCAGATGTGGCTTTGAGAACACAACTTGTGGCATATGGTACTTGTTTGCATGGCTATCTTTCTTTCTTTCTGGTTTTTTCCTCTCCCTCTCTCACACTTACACAAAATCCTTCACCAGCAGTATATCTTGGCAGTATAGCATAGCAATAGTTTGGAGAAATATCAAATTACCCCAAATATAGCTGATCAGCCAAGTTTGGTTCTTTATAAGCTTATACCCCCAGCAACCAACGCTGACAAAACTGCAAACCCAATGCACTTCATCAATGTCGGAACAAATCCATTTTTTCATATTTCCAGCTGACATTTACACTGCATTAAAAAAAAAAATCATAATGATGAATGGATCAAGAGAAACGGTCTACAATTGCTTGGAATAACATTTTAATATTAAAATGTTTCCTCCTCCTCCAGTAAATCTATCATTTCAGAGATGACTTCTTTCTTCATCATAAAAAACTTGTTTATGTGCTTTCTGACACTGTTATGCACTGAACTGACACAAAAACTAGAAAGCCTCATCAACAGCCAGAAATCTGAGTAGCTGGTTTTGTAAAATAACAGTACAAAGGACATATACACACAGATCAGCCATAATGTTAAAACTATCTGCCTAATATTGTGTGGGTCGGGATGGCAAAACAGCTCTGACCTGTCGAGACATGGACTCCACAAGACCTCTGAAGGTGTGCTGTGGTATCTGGCACCAAGACGTTAGCAGCAGATCCTTTAAGTCCTATAATTTGCAAGGTGGGGCCTCCATGGATGAGACTAGGTTGTCCAGCATGTCCCACAGAAACTCAAGCTTATCTAGTTCTACAGTCGAATGCTGATGCTCATGTGCCCATTGTAGGAGCTTTCAGCAGTGGACAGGGGTCAGCATGGGCTGTCTGACCGGTCTGCAGCTACGCAGTTCCATATACTGCAAGCTGTGATGCACTGTGTGTTCTGACACCATGAAGTTTTTCAGTAATTTGTGCTACAGTAGCTCTTCTGTGTGCTATGACCAGACAGGCTTGTTTCACACGCACATCAATGAGCCTGGATCACCCATGACCCCATTACTGGTTCACCAGTCACCCACAAGACCTGCCGGTTTGGAGATGCTCTGACTGAGTCGTCTGGCCATCACAATTGGACCCTTGTCAAAGTCGATCCTTACACTCGCCAATTTCTCCTGCTTCCAACACATCAGCTTCAAGAACTGACTGTTCATTTGCTCCCTAACATATTCCACCTCTTGACACACGCCACTGTAAAGAGATAATCAGCGTTCTTCACTTCACCTGTCAGTGGTTTTAATGTTGTAGCCGATCAGTCTGTATGTAAAATGTGCAAAAAAGGATAACCTTTGGAATATTATTTTGACAGTAGCGGAAGCCGAGTTCCTTATTGGCAGCCATCTACAAAATGACGTGGTCTCCGACACATTCCTGTTTATAAAAATGGTCAACAGTATGTTACACACCAAAACC
The DNA here is from genome assembly GCA_037974445.1 of Brycinus macrolepidotus. Taxonomy (NCBI): domain Eukaryota; kingdom Metazoa; phylum Chordata; class Actinopteri; order Characiformes; family Alestidae; genus Brycinus; species Brycinus macrolepidotus. Next base: position 4,144,414 of record JBBPCZ010000040.1, on the reverse strand, counting down.
ACTAGAAGCCTCAAAGCTACATTAATCTCACAGCTCCAATAATGGCAGAAAGACTAGTAATTTTTATATTGAAATTGCCATTGAAAAGAGCTGCAATCTGAATTACATTCAATAAATTTTAAGTGGGGACCTAATGAGCTTCTGAAGTGCCAGGAGATGACTTGGACCAACCAGTAGCTGCACCCAAAGGATGTAAACATAAGCACAACAGCAAGCCACAAGACAGAAAAATTTCGACCCTTGGGCAAAAAAAATTAATAAAAAATAAAAACAGGCTGGACCACAATAAAAATAAAAAAAAAATACCTCCAAGAAGAAAAAAAAATAAATAAATCATAAAATACTGCCGTGCAAAAGTAAAGCACCATTACTTTAACGTATATAAATTTGTCACGTATTGTCATATTCATATCCATGACACAACCGAAGGCCTTTGATGTGGGCCATGTCAAAGCGGCAGCCAAACAAGCAGCAGAACAACAGCCTCTACTTCAGCGGAATGAGGCCACAGGAGGGAGGGGCGGGCCACATAAGCCCCCACTGGAAACTTGCAGTCATTAATCTGATTAATATATACAATGTGGCGGAGCGCTGCAACAGTTATTGTTTCAAACGTCCGGCACCGGTGATGAGACATGGCTTCTGCTTAAGAAAATAAGCTGAAAATAGACAACGACGGACAAAAATCATCCCAGGATTGGAGATTTAAGAGCAATCACAACCGTAAAACCCGCACAGAAAAGAAAGTTTATGACCATAGCCAGAGATCTCAAACAACTGCAGATTATCAACACTAGAAGTATGCCTTCAACAGCCTGCAACAGCTGCACCACTGACAAGATCGTAATCCTCTCCAGTCCGGAGAGCACTTGTGTGGAGAGGAAACCAGACTGCCAAAAACAAGCAAAAGAGACAGAATACAAAGTGTTGAGATGAGATGCTGAGGAAGGAAAGCAAACACAGAACCGATCACACTGTAGGTACAATAATGAAGCTCAAATACATTGCAGACCATTGTAGAGGCGGGCGATTTAACGACGTTATTGCCATTGCAATAAATTATGTCACGATATTCCTGAAATCACAACAATTTGTAGAACACTGCCCAACTGCATGTTTCATTAAAAAAAAAAAAATGCACTTTCTCCTAAATAAAATAAAAATTCGAGTACTTTTGGTGCAGATTTTCAAGAATATTCCAACTTGTTGGCAAACCTGATTAAAAAATAAATATCACAATATCGCAATATTCTGTTTCCGCCATATCGGCCACCTCTACAGCCTAGCATTAATAACTTACCTAAGGCGTGGTGAAATGTTAGGGGTTAGTAATGCCTCTGTCCAGGTACTCTGCCTGTACAGTGGCCCTGCAAGAAAGGAGAGACGAGCAATGTGTTAGAGACGGAGCCGAAGACGACGACAGGCTCTCGTCCTCAAAGCGATCAGACCACAGCAAAGAAGAAGCAAGTTAATATAAGTCCCAAACCCCCTGAAGGTGGCACATTCCAAAACAGAGAGTCAAATGCCGCACATAGAAAGGCTGGAATGGCCTTTGTGGGGCAGTGGAAAACTATGCACCATCACACGCACTTACTACTCCTCTGACCAGGGCCAGTCAAGGGTCAGGTGGCCAATTTGGACCCATTCAATATTGCGCTTAAGAATAAGCACATAACTGTCTGACCTCTTAAGTAAATTCAATACTGACTCTTTAAGAAATTATTCAATTTGAATATGATTTCCCTCAATTACTTTGGAAAGCTTTAAAATTACTTTTCAAATTCATTTAGAAAAAAAACTATACTTTAGGGATATGCATTCTGATAAGTGCTGATATTCGAAGATCCATAAGAATTTAATAAACCCATGGAAATGATATAAAATGGCCTGACTATTCATCTGATGAACATATCATAATACACAAACATGAAAAAAAGTGAACTAGGGCTAGAAAGTTCACATAGGTGTACATTTAAAAACATGATATGACCAAAAACAAATAGCAAATAGAAATCTAGTCACTGCGCTTGAGTAACAGAGACCGTCTTGAATGAGCTTATAACACTAGAGCTAACTGGCGCACTGGTACATGATGACTTGTCTTCTACACAACTTTTTTTTTTTTTTTTTTTACACAATGGACTGAGAGTTAACGTGTTGGCTTGTCTTTGTCGAGATAACACTGAGAACAGACAAATATAATTAAATAAGTTTATGTATACATTTGAAAATGGGGCAGCTGGTGGCTTAGTGGTAGTGTCAGCTCCCTGCTTCACTTGGTGAATGGGTTAAATTCAGAGAAAGAATTTCACATTGTTCACACTGTGTGCTGTGGTGTGTTCCCGCATGACTATAAGGGGCCACTTTACTTAAATAATCCTGGAATTAAGTTTCAGGCAAAAAAACAAGCACAATGTAATACTATATAGTATTTAACACTATACTATACTTGATACTATACTGATTAAATACTATATCAAGTACAATACTGTATCAACATCAAATTTAATCTGTACCCAAGATACAGCATATGTTTTAGAACTGATTATAACTGATTTCATAATTATATTCAAACATTCCAAAGTCATCTGCAGACAGACCCAGCCCTACTAGAAAACAGGCTGGACGACAATACCTGGTCATCTACAGAGAGCTTAAACAAAAGCTTGCCATCAATGTTGGAGAAGCTGAAGATCAGGCCAGCTCATAAAAGGAGCGAGCAATAAAGCTGTACTGAACATCAGCCAAAGCATATCATAATGTACATGTTCTACATGTCAACGTCTGGGGACATGCATCCCCCTGTAACCTAAGCTGGGCGAACAAATCTGAAATATATGACATTATTCCAAGCATTTACCACATTCCTACAGACTCTGGTTCAAACACGCATCTCTCATTAGTCAGAGCACACGGCCTCTCACTTCATAAGAGAATAGGGCCTCCACCTACTCCTCACAAGACCCCTCTCCGGAGCTCTGCGGTTCAGTCTGGAAGACCACTGATGAACCATCTGCACAAATGTTCCATCAGAGGACTGAGCGGAGTGAAGCTCGTTTAAAATAATAAGAGGAAAAACCTGGGGTGGTGTGGGCTTTTTAGGAGAAGCCAAGGAAATCATGGTCATGTCTCTGTTGTCCGCGGTAGCGATGGCAGGACACCGGGCGTCCAGACAAAAGGCCCTTTGTTTTCTGCATGCCTGCATGGGGACTCAAAGGCCACTGAGCTTTCCAGAAGCAGGGTATCCTGAGCTGCTCTCGGGCCAAACACTGGGCTCTTTGACAGCTGGGGCTGCTCCACTGAAGACCCACAGATCTGAGGGGAGGAAAAGGTGACCTCTGTGTACGGAACACAGTAACTATGCCATACTGTACAGTAGGGGTGGGCAATATGATTTTATAGGTATTGTGGCACAGTGCACTTTTCGGGGTAAATCATGAGTAACTTGATTTAAAGTACACTGCAGGTGTAAAAAAATACTAATTATAATATAATATATAATTATATACAACCTGTAAACACCAACACGTATAAAGCAAGCTTACAGACTGTGTAGTAACACATACCTGATTGGATGCCAGTATATTTTTACGTCTTATTTTATTCATTATTTCTAAGATTTTTTTTTTATTTTGATTTTTGTTCAGTTTCTTCCTTTACTAAATTACTTTTTGCAAACATCTGATTCAAAAAATATCATACCTGTAAGTATGTATTGCCTTTTTTGTAGCACTACGGTCAGGCTGATACATTTTATGTTGCTAAACTCATCTGTAAACCTCTGAAAAAAACTAAATACTGTGAAGCATAGGGATGGGTATAGAGAACTGGTACTAAACTGGTACCAGTTCCTGACTGGTCAATACCGGAATATGGATAATATACTGGACAAATGGTTCTGCTACTGGTATTTATGCAGCGTTAATGAATTCTAACATAACTGACATTTCAAATTTATGCAAGATTATATCTTGATGTTATCAATTTAATATATTTTAGTACTACTTTAAGTGCAAAGCTCGTCATGAAGATCCCATCCCAGTCCCAGACCATCAGTTCACTGTCAGTAAACCTGTTTACGAATGCCATGGCTCTCTGGATTAATCCACTGAATCATCTGAATCAGTTCTGCACCCATTGCTTTCCTGGACGAGTGCCGATGTGAGCTCCAATTTAAGGCCTTTTCCGAGGCCAGTGCTGCTACAGTACTTGCAGTCAAACACCTGCTACTGCAACAGGGCAATACTAAAACAACAGTCGTGTGTCTTCACTTGCTACAAAGTTGATCGGCCAAGACAGGTTTGGTGTTTACGTTTTGGGTTTTTTGGGGTTTTAATTTTGCACTGGAGCCATGAGGTTAATGAAAATGCTCTTGGAAGCTTATAGCCTACCAATGAACACCATGTAAACTGCATGTATAAATTATGTCCCAAAAACTGTCATCTCATATAGATTCATTTATGCAATTTTTGACAATGTATGATATATTGTTATCCTTTAGAATGGACAAAAGCCCTAAAAACTGATGCAGCTAAATATATACAGGTACACACGTGTATTTATATAAATACATGTACATATATACACACATATATATACATATATAGTGATAGTGATCATTTGGTCATACGTGAACACACCACAGCACACAGTGTGAACAGCACGAAATTCTTCCTCTGCGTTTAACCCATTCACCAAG
>JBBPCZ010000040.1:4115476-4124984 GCA_037974445.1 Brycinus macrolepidotus | reverse complement strand
TACCAGGAAATCGTGCATTGACAAAAGTTCCCCTTTGCTTGGAATGCAGTGTGATTAAATGCGTTATTTTTTTTTAAAGCGTTATTTTTTTTCAAATTAATTAATCACAATTAATGCGTTAAATTCCCACCCCTAATATATATATATATATATACACACACACACACACACACACACACACACACACACACATGTGTGTATGTATATATATAGATAGTATGGTAAAAATGTTTATTTTTAAATTAAGTTTTAACAAACAAATGTACTAGCAGTATCACATTTACAATATACTGTCAAGCAATATGAATACAATTGGTTTTTATTCAGCCTTTCATTTACTGCACTGCACTCAGTCTGAATAAACAAGACTAAACAAGACTCTTATTAATAAAACACTAACTGACATTGTAGTGTACTGACAATATCCATGATGGGCCCAGGGTAGCATATTAAGACATACTCTGTGGCAATTTGCATAGATATAACTGGAGAACATGAATACCAAACATGTTTAGTTTGAAATTACCCAACTATGTTTGTTCTAGAAAATGAAATTATAATCAGTTATAACCTTCCAAAATGAATACTTCAGACTGATGGATGATGGTGTGTTAATACACTTTTAATTGTGGTTGGATGATATGGCAAAAAATATTACATCACAAAAAGTGTTCATGATATGCAGTATGTTGCAGTAATTATTTTTGTTGGAACAGACAAATGTACCAATAGTGCCACATTTAAAATATGCTGTCAAACAGTATGAATACAATGGTAAACACAGGGAATCATATTAAGACATTTTCTGAGGCAGTTTGCACAGAAATAACTGGAGGATACTAAAACCGAACACTGTCCGTTTGAAATGGCCTATTGATTTTTGTTCTAGAAAATGAAATAATTATCAGTTCTAACCTTCCCAAATCAATGTTTCAGACTGGTGCATCATGGCGTGTTAATACACTTTTACACTTTTGATTAATAACAATGTCTCTGAGCAACAGGGAGGCCATGTAGGGGTGTTTTCACACTTGTCTTGAACACATAAGGCTGCCCCCAATACTGGCTCTGGGCACTTTTAGGGGAGGGGCTCAGAATTGCGGGTTTATCACACAGGAGAATTTCCTCCGAACGAAGGATTGATTGCTCTGTACGTCACATTTGTCCATGCTGCGCTCGTGCACAAAGCTGCCAACAAGAAGCTGATGTCACCTGGGAAGACTGAGTCATGTAGGACGACGCAAGACCTGCGTTTTTTTGCTGGAATCTCAGTGCAAGTGTACAGACTAGTTTCCGTCTCCTTTCCTGCCAATGCAGTACTCGAAATGTGGAGTGACATGAAAGATTAAACGAATCACATTGCTTGATTTTCAACACGGTAAACTTTCAAACACACTGGTGAGGACCAAGGATCAGTACTCTAGAGAACCCCTGGGCTAGAAAACAGATTACACTCAAATGTACCATTGAGTAAACATTCTAAGGTCTGGAATATCCTCTAGTTTGAAAACGCCCTAAATGTAAATGTGGTGGGGGCTAAGTTGTGTTCAGATTCCACTGTATGGTCACAAAAGAAACGTCTTGAAGCACATTATGTTCAGGAGTGCAGACTAAGGCATCTGAAGTTAAACAATAGCTGGTGGAAATGTTGGCATACGTGTTCCAACTGTAACCTTGAGAAGGACTCCTGTCAATGGTCCTGGACCTTGGATGCCCAGTCAGGGAAGTCTCTATGGCTTTGTTTCTGGCTGCCCAGACTAGATTTAAACTGGGATTGAGCTGTTTATTCTTGGAATATTGTTGAATGGACTGTTTGCTTCCTGTATGATCCGCTTCTGATTGTTTTCTTTCAACCTTCAACATTAAAGGAACCTGTGAAGTCCAGGGCTCCGCAGCTACATTTGGAATACCGGTTCTACAAAACATTAGGGAGCACAGGTAAGATTTAAAAGCCTTTTTTTCTTGCTTTTTATTGCATATTGTTTTTTTTTGTTTTGTTTTTTTTACTCATGCGGGATCTAATGGTCATTGGAGTTCATTGTATACTACTAGTTTCAGGTTGTGTTGTTTGCAGTATCTCATGGCTCATGGAAGAAGCACTTTATCCAAGTGTCTGAATGTTATTTTTCTTATGTGAAAATTGAAAAATATATTGAAGTTGCGGAACTGGTTTCAGTTGCTTAATCTGTAGTCCTTTAAATGCCGCATCTCTGATCTGTTGCTCTTGTGCCTTCTTGAAGGTTCTTGCCTGTACATGAAATGCGATATTGGAAGAGATGAGATCCATGCATGTACTAATGGAACATTTATGTTTAGGAATTTCATCAGCGAACGGGAGGCTATAAAGTGTCTTAGGGGATTGTGATATTTGGGGTCACGATGCTGTCGGCCGCTGAGTTCTCGTTCAGCTCGGAGGCAGGTGCAGAGATGCATTTCCTTCCTGAGAGCACTGATAAGACCTCCTGATTGGTCTGCTGCAGCGCTGCTGATGGCATTGTCTCGGCCGGTTGGGAGGCCAGATAAGTGACCGGCGTGTGACGAATGGACCCTTTTGTTTTCTCCGGGAGCCGCTGCAGGGTTCGATCTTTTCGTCCTGGTCTTTAATCCAGGAAGTAGCGGCTCGGGCGTCACAGGCACAGCGCTCTGACAGGGTTTCCCTGGTGACACCATGCAAATGCTCTCCCTCCCCTGTGGATCTTGCCTGAGGCAGCCTGAGGCACACTGCATTTTAAAGTGCACGCACTGTTCAACACCTTCGAGTTGAGATTTTACTGTCTATAATACAGTATTACAGCCACTGAGGACAAAACTAGCTTTTTTGCTGTTTTGTATGTCACCAGGAAAGGGAAGAGGGTGTTTAGTTTGTGTAAGCTTCCTTTCCTCAGAGAGAGCTGTACTGTTTGACTGAGGGAACTTACAGGTTTAGGCTACTATTAGGCCTAAATAGGTGTAGTTAAACTAGATATTGCAATTGATGCTGATGCATAAAGGATTATAGAATATGTATAGAAATTGGGACTACATCTGCATGGATTAGCATTAGGGCTGGGATGACATACTGATGATTGTCAATAACCACCATTAAATCATGGAATTTATCGCTTTCTTTCACTTTTCTGAATAAGTGCCTTTGCTCCCATTCATGATCTGAAAGTCTGGTGTTTTGCTGCAGACTTTTCATAAAAGCATTTTGTGTATATGTGTTAATGCCCTGTACAATTCACTGTGTGAAAAGGCCTTGGGCTTTGTCAGCCCCATACGTGCAAATGGAAACTTTCCTCAATTTTATTGAATGTACTGAATCATTATTTGTTGATAATTAATCTTGTCCTTACCGATTTTTCAAAATTGCTTATCGTCCTTGCTAGGGATGGATATTGAGAAACAGTCCTAAATTAGTACCCGTTCCCGACTGGTCAATACTGAATTATCGATAAGCTCCTTGACAAACGGTGCTGCTAATGGTATTTATACTGTTAACGCATTGGAACACAGTTGGCATTTTCAAATGGCTGATGCTAGGTTGGATCAGTGGGAGGGACGGGAGTGACACTCTGCACATCACAAACACATTTGTAGTGATTGCTCCTCCTTCATTATATATACAGGGAACTCAGGAAGCTATTGAGATCATCGTTTCTCCAAAAATGTAATAAAGAACTTTTCATGTGTTTTTATTTTATTTCGCCAAAATATGGTGAGTAGTGTCAATGAGAGTACTGATAAGTATCGGTATTGATAAGCAGTTTCATTATCAATATCAGTATGAGTAAATTCCAAACACTGTCTGGATTTGTGAAACTCCATCAGCAGCTCCTGATTTAGTTTAATGAAGAGCTGATCGAGTCAAACCAGGTTTCTGATGGAAACTACAGTAATACTGGACTTCCACAAAGAATATACTGATATACTGAACATAACGTCACTATTTACTATATAATGTTATTAGTATTTATTCTTTTTAGTTCTATTTAGTAATGTTAATGCTCATCTAAACCATTTTTAAATGTTATTGTCGTGGGTGACTTTTGCACTGTACTGTAATTTGGTTAACATCTACTCACATTAGTTTGACAAATTATTTACATTTGGATTATTTAGCGTAGCGTTCATTAGTCCTGCTCCTGGGGTTCCACAACGCTGCACACTTTCACTTTTCCATTGTTTCATAATCAGCTGGTGAGCTAGTTCAGGTGTTCTGGATCAACTAATGATTGAGGCAGCTTGTGCTTCTCTCTGGGTGTCCAGGATCAGGATTCGGAAACCATTATATACCATTAAAACAGTTTATTTTGCTAGCCGTTGTGCATTTTACTCAGTTATCAGTCGGAGGGTCTGTTAAACAGGTAATAATGAACAGTGGCCTCATTTATAAAACATACACACACATTTGATCTTAAAATTACTGTATGTAAAGAAATTCACGTTGAAGTAATGCTTTATTAAGCGTAAAATTTGACCTGAAATTATGTGCCAATGAGTGACACAAATCGTGATGCCTGCAATAGACAGTCTCTACCTGTTATTTGATCGCCATCAGTCATTATATCCTAAGGACAAAAATGCAGAAGCGTTTGTGTATGCTTTATAAATGAGACCCCAGATGTAAACCCATAATGTGCCGCCACTCATTCGAAATGACAGGAGTGAGCCTTCGTTTACAGACGCGTGCACAGTTAGTAATGTGGATCAGTGTGTCTGGTTCGGGAGCTGTCGTCTTGCTTAGACCAGCTTACAGAGGTAAAGGGTTGCTGCATCCATCTGAGCACCATCTCATCAATAATTCAGTGCACAGCGCAGCGTGTGCACCACCCTGGAGTCTGTAGTAGCTCAGTCCACCTGCCTTTAAAGATGTTGGCCTACATACAGTGATAAATCTTGTGCAAATATTGCTTGCCATTATGTGGATGTGTAAACATATGGAGTCACTTGTACATTTTTTTTTATTATGCCTTTGCTCTCCAGCATAAATTAATGCCAATTGAAATTTTGTAACACATTGCTATGCAGGCAGGCTGCCTTTTATACATTGTCCCCATACTTTACTATAAAATGTGTGCATGGCTGGTGCATGAGCCTTGGATCATCATTGCTTCGGTGTATTTAGTTCTCGTTGCTGAGAGGCTGCTCTCCAGCAGGGTTTCTTGAGCCCAGACATAGTGACTGTGTCAGTGATGAATCAGCACTACTGGAAAGGTGGCATTCTGGCCAAGAGTGTTTCCAGGATGCCCTCTTAAAGCTGCTATCATGGGAGATCTAAAAGGAGTCAATTCTCTAAACTAGAGCTGGAGGTGTTCTTTCCGGGCCGTTGACATTTAAAAGCCTTTGTTGTTTCAGTCCTAAGAATGTACTAGCTGTTAATTGACAGGCTTTAAATGCAATGAAAACAATACTTGCTGTTAAATGAACCAGTAGTGGACATTAATTGTAATTTATTTGTTGAAAATGTGAAAAAGTTTAAGAAATTGTCTGGACTGTTCAGTTTAAGGCTGCTGTGTTTGACTTTTCTTGATTGATGCCTCTTTTGTTGCCTGACATTTCAAATTCAAATGCAACGTGTCAGTCATATACTGACTATTCTGGTTTGATTTTTGCCCTTTCCCATACTGTTTGGTTTTCTGCTTCCGCAAATCCTTCTCACTGATGGCAAGCAAACAGAAATGTTTGTGCCGCCCTCATAATTTATGTGAAGAACAGGCAGCATATTGCCTGATCGTATCAGGACACGTCCCATATCAAAATATGAGTTTATTATCCTGAGTGGAGCTCCATTGACCGTTTTAATGCCAAATCGCTCTCTGAGACGTCCCCCAAAAAGGGTGTGAAGTTTGTTTTATGGTCTTGTGTCTCAAATTCAGTAGTTATTTATCTGGGCAGTTGTACAGTCCAGGTACTGATGCTCGGCTTGTGAGATCTTGTGCAATATACTGTTGTCTGATTGTACACCTTTACCAGTACAGATTGATAGTATTGTGGGGGAAAATATGTGCTGGCAATCTAGTGAGAGTCTCTATCCAAAAAAAAAAAAAAAAAAAACAACTTTCCCACGCCATCAGCATGCCATGTAAGTGTGTTTTCATTAATAAAGAGCTGCAGCCAATGAGAGACTGCTCTTGACCTAAAAATTTTGTGAGTCCTTTTAAAGGGGAGTTCTGCCGATGTCTGAAATTGGTCACTCTGAATATTTTAATGCAGATTGGGAAAATGTGTCGAAACTTTGGAAAATCTTAGTTGTTCACAGCGGTGGTAGTCATAACCAGGCTTCTGAAGTGTTTAATGATTCTAAAGGCTGCCTCAGAAAGATATTATATGAAATGGATATGAATAAGCTGCCTGATGCCAGAGACGTTGTACGATAGGTTTGGGGTCTTTTAGCCTATTTTTTCTTTTTTTAAAGCCACTCATGGTGCAGAGATGCATGCAGAATAGTAAAATAGTATCTTTTTTCTTTTTTTCTTAGTTTTCAGCTTAAACACTATTTTACCATTATCAACAAGTTAAACCACTTGAATGCTGTATCTCAGTGGCTAATTTATGCATGCATAAAAAATCTGCGTTTCATTTCTTCAATAACCCGTTTTTGCTTGGCAAGTGATATGGTTATCAGGGTCCAAAATCGTGCAACGCATCTGGTGGCCTGGTTGTTAGGGAGTTGCCCCTGCGATCAGAAGGTTGTGGGTTTGAATCCCAGGACTGACAGTGGCACCACTGAGGTACTCTTGAGCAAGGTACTGTCCCCTCACACTGCTCCCCGGGCGCTGTGTTACTCGCTGTCCGCTGCTTCGCTTGGTGAATGGGTTAAATACAGAGAGAGAATTTCACACTGTTCACACTGTGTGCTGTGGTGTGTTCACGTATGACAAATGGACACTTTACTCTTATACATCAAATATGATTAATTAATGAGGTCCGTCAGCTTTGGCCGGGTGCTGAAATAGAACTACTTTACTACAAAATTTCATCACTACAAAACAGAAGTTGATTGACTGTGTTTCACAATTTTTTGATTGACTCTTGCTGGCCATCGTCACTCAATGCATGATGTCATTTTTGGTGCCGACGACACAGTGTTGAGCTAAACTTAGCTGCTAACCAGACTTGATCCAGACGACACCGGCTACAAGCAGACTGTGAAGGTGATGAACACAAACTAGAGGTCAAGATGTTGGGTATGGACACGTTGTCTGACCTTCTACTGGTACAGCTCACGTTCCAGAGTGTGACCCAGGTCCTGCAGTCGAACTGTGACACTCAGACTACCTCAGAAGTCGGAGACTTAAGTTCATCCAGCGCCGGTCTGAGAGAGAACTTGTATCCGAGAGCGGTGAAATTTGAGTCATAGTACGTTATATATGATATGCAGCACTACCAGCACACAACCATTAGGATTTTGAGTGTGTGGAGTTGAGTATGGAGTGGTGTTTGCAGTGTGTGTGTATATGAGATGTAATATCAATCAACATTTTAGAATAAAAAATTGAGTCTCCTCACAACAGCTTCTGAAAATTTTATTACAGTTCTTTTTAAAAAAGGACAATAGGTGGGTAATTTTTAGTCACTTTGTTTTCAATAATAATATCTTTGTCTTTTAAAAATTCAGTTAAAGGGCGACTGATTTACACTACAGAGTGTTGTGTAACAGACTGATAGAGACATGGATTACACATTAAAAGAAAATGCACTAAAAACACATTAAAACAAAGATTTGGAAACAAAATTGATTACTGTACTGCCACTGAAATTGTTTAGCTGGATTTGCACCGTACAGGTGAACTCTTGGCAGTTCACTACAGGACTGTAAGTCGGCTCAATCCGGTGAGTGCCATTAGCATGCCCTCAGGTTTAGTACGATACACACTTAATGGAAGGCAGCCAGCCATAAAAGAGTAGCTGTGGAAAACCTTTTGCTTGCTGTGAACAGTATTAAGCAAATGCATGTCAGTTTTCTTTGCAGGATTAATGGTTAATTTAAGCATCCTGACATGATCAAGAAGACAAGTCACATCCTGCATCAGCTCCTAATGGCACACACACCAGCCATGTAGGTGTAGTTGAATGTGCTTTTCTGAAGTTCATCATTAGTGACAGTGCTATGACCCAGTATCTTATGTAGAGGACCAGTAGAACACTTTAGAAGGAGATTTCTAGTCTGAGTACATTGTGGAATTTTGTATGGTGTATTTTTGTACAGCCTCTCCAGACAGGTGGAAAGCTCATGAGAAATAAACAAATTTAGTGTATTGCGTGGACTTGTTTATTGTGTGTTTTTGTTGATTGACAGGTCAGTTTCATCATATTTAGGCGGGGTTTATTGTAAAACTGAGTTTGCTTATTAATCTGGTTTGAAAGTCATTAATTATAAACTTTAACAAGAGCGTCTTTTGTCACTGGACGCTTGTTCAGCATATTGAATGGGGAAAATAGAGCTGAAGGTTTTGAGGGAAATATCTAATTGTGATTTTTCTGATTCAGTCAGCAATTATTTCTTTAAATTAAAATCAAAGCCTGAATTTGGGCCAAGAATAGCAGCGCATCCTTTTATTTTCTTATAGAAGTGAAGTGACCATTCTGTCACACGTGAACACACCACAGCACAGTGTGAACAGCACGAAATTCTTCTCTGCATTTAAACCCTTCACCAAGTGAAGCAGTGGGCAGCCAGGAACACAGCGCCTGGGGAGTGGGTGGTTGATTATCTCTGACTGGTTACTGGTTAAATTTCCCCCACTTAAAACTGAGGCTAAACAATATATTGTCTGTTATTAGTTACCATGATATTGGTTTTGACAAAACTGATATTGGAAAAGGCTACAATAAGGAAATAAGCCTCTGTCCAATCACAGTGTTTTTGTGGAGTGGAAGTTGCTGGGTGTTTTGAAGTGCTCATGTAATCAAATAGGAGTATGATTATTTTGTTATATGTAAATAAACTCCTCTCTGTTAGTCCTGTATTGCAGCTCATTCAAAAGGCAGTACAGGACTGAAACACTCCTTAAAACTTCAGCGTTCTGCAGAATCACAATCAGGAAACTTTGTTGATCCCGGAGGGAAGACGCACAAAGACAGGAACAATATAAAATAAAGTATAAGTCAAAATAAAACTCTAGAAAATGTACTAAATACACTGTGCTTTATGCACAAAATGCTGTGGGTAGTAAGAGAGGTGGATATAAATACTGTAGATAAATAAAATTACTGCTGAAGTAGTTTACTGGTCAACACAAATAGTGGTTTGGAGTTGGTCTCTATACCTGTTATTGCACGTAATAGTGACGTGAGTAGTGATATTTAGTTCAATACAGTCCTTTGTTTGAGTTAGATGAGTTTCTAGCCTAAACACTTAAAACATATGCAACAAAATACATCTGACCGGAATTCTGGCTGAATCATATCACCATGTGGTGACTGTACCTTAGCCTGGCTAGCTTGCTGTGTGTTGTTAGTTTCAATGTGGATGTTACTTTAACATCAACATTAGTCTAGCCTACCTTGGCCTATTTAAAATAAA
>JBBPCZ010000040.1:4085713-4102903 GCA_037974445.1 Brycinus macrolepidotus | reverse complement strand
ACACTTCAATGTTTTTGAGATATATATATATATATATATATATATATATATATAATTTTTTTTTTTTTTTTACGTTATTTAAAAAAAAATATACTGTATATTACTCTTCTATATATTAGAGAAGCTGTCATATGGTTGCCATATACCCAACATTGACATTATTGTCTTTTCTTTGAGCCCTTTCTGTGTTAATACTGTTGTCGTGTTTCTGCAGATCTCTCGTATGGAGTATGTGCACTCGAAGAACCTCATCTACCGGGACGTGAAGCCAGAGAACTTTCTCATCGGGCGGCAAGGGAACAAAAAGGAACACATCATTCACATCATAGACTTTGGCTTAGCCAAAGAATACATCGACCCTGAAACCAAAAAACACATTCCGTACCGGGAGCACAAGAGCCTCACTGGCACAGCCCGATACATGTCCATAAACACACATTTGGGGAAGGGTAAGATTGCAGTTGCCAAAGTATTCAAATTCTTCATTTCTTCTGTCCCTGCAGCTCTAAAAATGTCTCATTTGGTCAGTAAGCAGGAAAACCATATTGGATTCTAGTGCTTCTTGTTGGAGCAGGCTTTGGTCAATTTATTTGCGTGGATGGGCCATACAAGGTTGGTTGTTGCCTGTTTTTTTTGCAGAGCAAAGTCGACGAGATGACCTTGAAGCCTTAGGTCACATGTTCATGTACTTCCTCCGAGGCAGTCTCCCTTGGCAGGGACTAAAGGTCAGTCAAACCAAACAGCTTTACCTTGGAGTAAAAATAGATTCGTCATCCCTCCACAAATAAGACTTGCAATACTCACTTTCACCTTGCAGGCTGACACATTAAAAGAACGGTATCAGAAAATCGGAGACACGAAACGGAACACTCCCATTGAAGTTCTCTGTGAGAACTTCCCAGGTAGATTCAACAAACTGCCTTTCTTTCATTCATTGCACTTCAAATCACATTTTCCTGCTACTTGGGGAATAAAAACTACCTCTGCGGCATTTGTTCCATACCTCTCTGGTGTGACTTATTGCTTCACATGATGAAAGAGCTGTTTCTTTCTGATAAAGCATTGAAACCTTGTCCTCTTTGCTGTTTCAGAGGAGATGGCTACTTACCTACGCTATGTGCGGAGGTTGGATTTCTTTGAAAAGCCAGACTATGAGTACTTGAGGACCTTGTTCACTGAACTGTTTGAACGGAAAGGATACACGTTTGATTACACCTATGACTGGGTTGGCAGGCAGATTGTAAGTTGATGTTCCCTTTTTTTTTTTACTCACAAGTATAAACCATTCCAACTGTTGTGTCCAATTGCTCTGGCTGAACGCCCTCTGTATTTTAAAGCCCACACCAGTAGGATCTGTACATGTGGACTCGGGAGCATCAGCAGTTACTCGTGAGAGCCACACACACAGAGACAGGCCATCCCAGCATCAACCCCTGAGGAACCAGGTAAGGAGCACTGCTTCTACTCACGACACAGGGAAGAGATCAGCCTGTTCCTTTCACGGAGCTCGTTTCTCTTACGCTTACTCGATCCAAACTGACTGGCAGTAACTAAAAACGGCATTCACCGTTTTCGCACCGTGGCTATTTTGCTTATTGCGTTACACAAGGTAGGAACAAGGAGTTTTGGTGATTTAGCAGTTATTGGAAAGCAGAGCCAAAAATTTGATGTGTTTTACAGGATGTGTTTGATGCTTTCCCTTAGCTACTGACTGACTTTTTCACCTGCTTCCACCACGTGTGTAAGAAAAATGGCCACTGTATTAAAAAAAATGTCATTTGTCTATTTTTGCAGCCAGGTAAATTAGACATTATTTAGGGTTGATGTCATATCTTTAGCTGTTTACCCTTCTTTCTATGCATCTAAAAAAAAAAAAAAAAAATCAAGTAAAAATAAAATGAATGGAGAAATCCATGTCAGATGTTTGTCAAATGAGACTTCCTTTGCTCAATCATCACTTTAATGGATCTGCCTAATGTAAACATTGCTATCCTGTTATCAACCACCTTGATATGTGATAGTGCTTTGCTGAAATTTTGTCGTGTCAGCAGTTTAAAATTGTATTTTTTTAGTCTAGTCATGAGTTTGATCCCTGGTGGTGCCACAGCTATTCATGGCTGGGAGTCCAAGAAAGCACAGTTGGCTTCATGCTCTTTGGGTGGGTAGGAGACCCCCTCTACAATATTGACTGCCACAATATCATTGAGGTTTGTGGCAGGAAATAATTTCAGATTTTAATGAAATATCGTCGGGGTTTAAAGTCTCACTGCGCTCTGAGAAATGGCTGGGGAGAGAACTGTACGATAAACTGAGGTGAAACCATTTTAAAACCATATATTACTATGTCCGGTTCGTTTTGGTGCTAGGATTGTGTGTTTTAAACCATATATTTTCAGTGCTAATTTGCCTCGGCGCAATGGACAGAAATGGTCCCAGTTTAGTTTCGCTGTAGCCTGTTAATGAATGTCCACATAGAATAATCTGACTACAGAGCTAGATTTTATCAGAGAACATTTTTTCAGTCTTGTTCAAACTTACCAAGGAGATAAATGTTTTGCACTTAAAAATGACAGCAAAAATGACTTAATCTTATCAAGGTCACTATTGCCTACATGCAACAATGAAAGAGAATGCTGTCAAGACCATAAGGACAGATCAAACTTCAGTTTGTCCATTTATTTCCCTCTACTACTCTGTTCATTTTTGCCATTTTTATTGTATAAAATCTGCCAGATCAATAAAATATTTGTCAGATTTAGTTTCTCGGCTGCTAAAAGTGATTTCTCATTTTCTGTGTTGCACTTCAGCATAAGAGCCCCATCACTCAGAGTATATCATTCTGACTGTATTAACAGTAAAATAGGGTGATTTAGAGTAATGTATATGATTGAAATATACATTCTTTAATTTACTATATCACATGCATGTACTACATTTGTCTTTAATACTTTAAAGTGATGGAGAGAAAGGGAAGACGAGTGATCAGCAGGCCTGCTTTTTAACAAAAACTTTATTCACTATTATGTATGTATATGTAATACAATATAATAATACATTTATAATTATCCATGTTCATAGACAAAGGGCACTTGAGTGTATAAAATTGATTGTTTAATAATTTTTTTTATGTCCCCCTCCAACTTGGAGTGACTGATGGCTGTTCCAAAATAATAATTGCTGCAATAATACAATATATAACAAATTTAAAAATTAGATTTAAACTTTAAAGCAATAATGATTTGACATTTATCATGATAGTTATCGATTAAAAAAAAAAAAAAAAAAAAAAAAAAAACCCCCAACATGGAGTAACAGTTGGTAGTTGTTCCAAAATAACGATTGCTGCAATACTTCAGTACATAACTAATGAAAAATTCGATTTAAACATTAAAGAATAGTGATTTGACATTTGTCAGGATAGTTATCGATATCAACTGATATGAAAATTGTTTGATAACTTTTTTCAGCGCAGTTAAGACGACGTTGCAATCAAGTTGTACACAGCCGCTAATGGCTAATCAGTATTGACCTATACCTACTGAAAACCCCCAAGGTCAGCTTCCATTTTAGATAGAATCAGAATAAAAATTATTTAAAAATAAAAAAAATACTAAGTAGATATACAGTTCCAGATATTTATCCATGGGCCGCTTGGCACCCCTTCCTCCCCAACCCACAGCTGAGAGAGACTGATTTAAGTAACTTTGGCAGTACCATCATATTAACTGTAATCATCCAGTGACTGCATGAGCCAGAGACAGAAAAACCCTGTCACATGCATGTAGGATACGTGTGTTTCCTCACTCTGAAAGACTCCCCACTGCTCGATTCCTCAGAGCGCCTTTTAAGAATTGATGTGTTCTTAAAGATGGCGATAAAGTGTGATTGGTTTCCTGGTCGCAGGAGGTAAGGCAGCAGAATCGAGGAGGCAGTGACTGTAGATTTGAGATACACCCATAGTGTTGAAACCAGGTGTGGACTCCCAGTCGTGATGCTACGGTACCAGACTCTTACCTGTCAGAAAACTGTCCACTAGTATTGAAGCTGCTGCCGAGCATACAGAGCACATCCCATGCTTCGGAATGCATGCAGGACATAGAAGGGTTTTGAATATGTATATGTGCATACATATTGTAATTTTGCTGTAATCTGCTTTTTCATTTGCTATTTAAAGTACAAGCCAGCTTTGCACATCTCTGATGTGTCCCTGAACAAGTGCCTCCGTGAATCATCATAATTTTGCGAATACTTGGCTGCACTAAACTCTGTAAAAGAAACAATCTCTCTTACTTATTTCTCATAACCAAAGAATCAGATCCTTACAGACTCCCATCACCTTTCCTTCCTGACTCAGTACTAGACGTGGCACCTTTATACACATTTCTTCTTAGTATATTACAGATTATATTTCTAACTTCTAATCACTTTTGATAAGTCTCAGAATGAGTCCTCTTTAGTGTTTAGTATTTTAGTATTATTGTTTAGTTATACCGCACCTCTGGGCAGGAAAATGTTATATTCCTCAGAACTAGGTGTTACCATAGAAATAGCTCAGTGGGACGTCATTTAAATGTACAGAGATGCAGTAGATAAAGAACTTTATTTGATCATCAGGAAAAATATGATGTAGCGGGCCATAGCTGATACTGAAATCCTTAATAAATGAACTTTCTGTCAGTAATATCCACTCTTATCAAATGCCTCTGATATTTAAGTGTCTCTGGAGTCTGGTTACAGGTTTGGGTTTGAGGAAGGCTTCTTTCTTTTGAGATGCTGTTTTCTTGACCATTGTCGGAGAGAGGGGTTTTTGCCTGTTGGTTTGACTGGGCGGTCGCTCTGTCACTAATGCTGATTCCTGGCTTTGCCTTGGCTCTTTTTTTTTCTTTTCTTTTCTTTTTTTTCTTTTTGTTTCTGCTGGTTTCCATTCCTGCGCCGCGCTGCATGCCACCTGGCCTCACGCCGCCCGCTCGCGCTCACTCGCCTCTCCACACCTCCCCTCCTTCCTGCACCTCCTCCGCCCGAGCAGACGGCCGCCTCCGACCGCAGAGGAGCATGGGAGGTGCAGCCCAACCGCCAGGCAAACTCCTACCTGACCTCCCACCTGGCGTCGGACAGGCACGGGGGCTCAGTGCAGGTACCTCTCTACTGCCTCCCCTCTCCAACCCCCGCCCCTTACTCCACCCTCCTCTCCTCTCGTGTGTGCGCTCATGTCCAGTGTGGTGCCTGGAGTGTCTGTGGGTCATTAAAAAAAAAAAAAGAAAGAAAGTAGGCCTACTTTCTTTAGATTCTTTTTAACATTAGCTGATTTCATGAACATATTTATGAAATCACATAATAACATATTGATAAACTAATAAGCTATTTCACATGCATTTGTAAGTTCCTGTTGGTGTGGGTTTATGGCTGTTTCTTCTCTTTAAATGAGGTACAGTAAAGTGACTTGTATGCTGCCAGCTCCCCCTTGTGAGCTTCTGCCTGCTAAATGTGCAGAAGGGACTTCCCAAGCAAGGCATGCATGTTAAAATAAAATTAAATAATAAAGCACATGGAATTCTGGAATTCAACTAAAGAAGCCTGTGGGAGAACATGAACTTTTTTCAAGATATGAGTCATCCAAACTTTTTGGATAAGTTGTACCTGAAATAATTGGAATTTTTTCCTGCAGCTGAGACAGTGGCAGGCCTGTCACAGTCAAGACATTTTTACTTCTAATTATCATATAAATAATTACAATCAGTGATTAAATCCATTACTGTGCAACTGCTAAAGTATAAACCTAAAGAAGTTAAACTGACTGATTAGCTGTCCAGCTTCACAGCTGCCTTTACTTTGCAGCGAACACCAGGTTGTACAGATATGAAATGATACACTGCACTGTTGCGTGGGGACCCACTCGCAAGTGTCAGTTCTTGTGTAGATTCAAGCAGCATTTACATTTATTCCATTCGAGACAGAAAAAAGCTGGAAAACATGCTTAAATTAGTGTTAACTGTCTAGTTAACAAACAAACAAATCACCAAATGCGTTATGGCACACCAGTTAAAGGTTAGAGCTTTTGTTGTTTCATTGAATCCAGCATTTCCTTTCACATATCGTTTATTATGCTGCAATGTGATTGTGAATCCTAACAACTGTGGAAAATAACTAGAGGTTTTTCTAGACATGTTTGACGTTAAATTTGTTCAGGTCTCTGTTCTCTGTCCCAGCATGGCCGTTGTCACCTTTGATGTATCATCTTTGGGTTACTTGGGTTCTCACTGTCGATATCCAATTACATTACCCTATTGCTCCGGCTAGTTGAGACCTTATACTTCTTATCTTTTCTTTTTTTTTTTTTTTTTTTTTAATTAAGCTAAAGGCTGCTATGTGGATATAAAAGAAAAATAAATAGCTAGCATTGCCTGGAAACCTAACTTGTTAAACTGAGAAAGTGATTTACAGCCAAATTGGTAAAAATGCTATGGGCTGGTAAATGTCTTGGAGGTTTTTTGGTCACATTCATGTTATGTACTGTGGATGTTAATGCCATGTAGTTCCATATGCGATCAGACATCCACAAAACCTCTGTGAAAAGTTAACAAAGTGTCTATTGCACTTTTCTGAATCAATGCTAGTGTTGTGAAAACAGTGAGGGTGGCTTTGTAAGCATTGCAGTGACCATGGTGGCCCTTCCCACCCGAAACACATTGACAGTCTGCTAGTTTTTTGCGTTTAAGCGTTTAAAATGCGGCGCAATGGCATTAAAAGATCTTTAAAAGCATGTTAAATTTGCTGATAACCTGCAGATACTCTGGGTGTCCCAAACACATGAAGCAGACCGGTGACAGCCTGCATTTTTTTTTTTTTTTTGTTAATCTGGATCACCCAACTGCTAGCACTAGGGTCAGAGAGGTCACCCTCCCACATAATGAGTCTCTTCCTCTATATGATGAACTTCTCCCTGGGGCCCTAATTCTCAGGGGGCATTGAGCAGGTTGTATTAACACCTGCTGTCTAACAGATGCTCCTCTGCAGCCGAGAAGCACACAGCAGTGGCTTCTATAGTGAAATAAAAGCAGAAGGAAGATGTAGATGTATTGTTAATAGTTATTTATTCAACCAACTGATGTAAAGGAATAAGCATGTTATCCTTATTGCTTTTGTGCAAAATGTTAAGTGGTTAACATGTTCTTCAAGGTTTAGCAAGTTCTTACCGTTTCTCTCTTGTGCTGCAGGTGGTAAGCTCGACTAATGGGGAACTGAATGCAGACGACCCGTTAGCGGCCCACTCCAACGCTCCAATCACAGTGCAGGCAGAGGTGGAAGTTGTGGACGAGGCTAAGTACGTGCCTTCAGACTTGTGTTCTTCTCTCTGTTTTCACATTCATATTTCATAAGCGTTTTGAAAATGCTTCTCCTGAGCTCTTTTAAGCTCTGTGGTGATTGAGGCGTGGTTGAGGTGTAAGATGGAGGGTATGATACTGTTCTGTACTGCCCTGTTAGAGAATGCCTGTAGAACAGCTGGTCAGTGCAGCTAGAAATTGGCTTCCTTGTATATGACCGTGTCTAAATGGGCAAATATAGTGTGGCAGAAAACATGGAAGCAACTTCGGCACGACTGATATGGTTGGCCGATATTGACGTTCTGTGCATTTTGTGAAGGTCCTGATAAACCAACCTAAGTTACAAAGCTCTGATAATTAGTAACTTGTTTTAAGTTATAAAGAAAAGAGACCTTTGATGTGAAGAAAAGTGTCCATTTTAGTGTTGCATTTAGTGTTTTATGCTCTTAGTTCAGTCTTTAGAGAGACGACCACATTTACATTTTCGTTCACAACATTTTGACAAACGCTCTCATCCAAAACGACATACATGAGTTCTTTGTAGTCCTAAAGAAAACAGGTTCCTCACACCAGTAAGCTTAGACTTAAAATTAAGAGCTGCTAGTAGACTACGATTCTACCAAAGAAGTTAGTGCTCCACCAGGGCCCTATCAGATCACACACACAAGACAGTTTTTAATGTTATTTGTGAAGTTTGTGTTAGCTAAGTTAGTTTATGACATGAACATGTAGTTATCCTAAGTGTCAGTGAAGTGGTGGGTCTTCAGTTGCAACTTAAAGAAGCCAAGTTAATTTATTTATTTGTTTTGTTTTGTTTTTTTGAAACTGGCAATAATTTTTAACAATACACAGTTGACAACGGATCAATAAGCAAGGCATTGTTTCACTTATACTTTCCAGCCTGTTGAATTTTTGACTGTATAAAATTATACAGCCATATGCAAGAGGTCGAGCTTCCCTGGTCAAATTTTGTTTTATTAATTTTTGAAGTTAACAGGTACAACTTTGGAAAACATATGTCTGCACATTTTAACGTGCATCTTCTGTTTATTTGCTGAATTTAACATACTGGGGGGAAAAAAAAAATCAAAACATTAAAGGTGGCCTGTGCAAAAGTCATGGCACGTTTTATATTTAAATTTTTCCCAACATGTTAAACTCAGCAAATAAATACAACTAAAATTGAAAAATGTAGGTTTGTTGGCTGTGGAGGATGTGTACTTATTTTCACTTAGGAAAAAAACTATTTGGGTTATTCAAACCGACCGTATCGGTCAGTATTATCAATACCTTTTTAAAATCAGTAAAATCATTTTTCGTGGTGTTTGGGCCCAAAATATAACAAGACGACTTTGCACGCATGCAAATTTAATCTTCATTTCCAACTGAGACTCACTCTCACACAGCAACTGTGCATAGTTCGTAATTCTCTTTTAATTAGTTTCATCAGGTGTTCCCTTCAGTCAGTGTTTTTAGATATGTGTATAGAACTATAATCATTTCCTGTGGTACAATTATGGATACTTTTGTTTTGTCAGTGCTTTGATATCTTAAATAGCTGCCCATCTTTGATTACTGATGCACAGACTTGAAAGTAAGCGATGTTGTAGGCTGTTTCCAATTAAAAGGCTGTAACAGGCACGCTAGGGTTTCCATGGTTATCACACAGCGTTTGACCTCATTAGAAATCTTTCCTGTTACCCATTCTGATCTCTACCTCTTTGTCTTTCTTTCACTGGTTTGAGCTTAACTTTCTAACTGTCCTTCTCTTTATTTCCACTGTCCTTTAAACCATATATTGGGCAACATCATCTGAACCCTCAAATTCTTCTTTCCCCAAACTACTACTTCTTTGCTTCTGGTGTTTTAAATTATTTATTTCTTATGATTATTTCTTTAATTGGAATGGAACTAAACATGCCCCTCCACGTTTTGGCGTCATCCTCTGTTTTGTTTATCCTGTTTCAATGGGACACCTGATCGAAGCAGATTTGTTTGCATCGATATTCTAACTCCCCTCTTCCCCACAATTTCTCTCACTCTCTCTCTTGCTCTTTCTTGCTCTCGCTCTTGCTCTCTCTCTCGCGCTTTCTCTCGCTCTTGCTCTCGCTGTCTCTCTCTTACCCATCTTCTGTGTGTCCCCTGTTTCTCTTATGTGGCTGGCATGAGGTTTGTCTCATCGTCTCACCACTGTGTAATAATCTCTGTCTTTTCTCTTTTCACACTCTTCTGTAGCTGCGTGAAAATGCTCAACCTGTGGTGAGTCCCTCTCTCCAGTCCACATCAAAACCTAAGGGGAGTGGACCAGCCTAGACTGTGGGCAAATAGGCCTAGCTTACCTGAAGGCACAGAGCCCAAAACAGTTACAGGCTTTCTCACTAAAAAAAAAAAAAAAAGGAAAAAATGGCACTTTGGACTACACGCTGCTTAGTCTACATTAACAGAGGGAGCTCTTTCACTCACTGTTATAGGGTGAGGTGGCATCGGCCAGTACAAATGAAATTGGACAGTGTTTTGTAATATGATACCTAAACTTTACAGTAACAATTGCTAATGCTGCAGTATGAATGTGGAGGTCTCCAAAGATTTTTAGAGAAAACCTTATTTTGGACTGCGGATCCTTTAGCTCATGACTATAAATGGCCCACCTCAAATTTGACTGGCTATGCAGAGACATGGAAACTTCATCCCAGAAACGGCTGTAGTGAACTGTATCACTTTTCTATGTGTCAGTCTGGAGCTGTTCTCTTTCCTCTGCATGCTCCTCCAGTCGTTCACATGGGTTCATCTTGTCGTGTTGTTGATGTCTGAACTTGTGTTACTCTAACTTCACTAAAAATATAAGCGGGTGTGTGTGAGTGTCTTTACATGTTTCTTTTTTTGATGGTCAGTATTTAACAGCTTATCCTGCTTACTTTACATGCACATAGAAACGTAATGCATTCGTGACTACAACAGCTCTGGTTGTATGTAGCATAACTGTTCTTTACATAACAAAGTACTTTTCCTAATCTAGCAGTCAGTTCCAGTTGCTCTTTTGAACTGAAGCTTGCTACTGTACTTACTGATGGCTCGTGTGACCAGCTAAAGATTCTTGATTTGCCTTTTTTCTGATTGATACCAGGTTGTACTAATGATGACTCATCTATGTGTCCAGGTGCTGCTGCTTCTTCAAGAGGAAGAGGAAGAAGAACACCCCACGGCACAAATGATGTGGCAGCCCCTCCACCCTGCCCACTTTTGGTTGTTTTAAGAGCGTTTAATAAAGAAATTTTATTCAAAAGAAGACAACAGAATGCCCTCAAGATGAATAGCCTCAAGGGGACCTACCTATGAGAGACATGCACATATTGTCCCTGTGGGGAAGTGGAATGTGGATGCCGGGCCTCATGGGCGGGTTCCTTGTGTTGGGATATATACGTACCCATTTGGATCTCAAAGCACTGGAACAGCGTTGCACTCCTTCGGTTGCTGTCATGCTTCTTGTTTCTTTTTTTGTTTTTGTTTTTTTGTTGTTTTCTTTTTTCTTTTCTCTCTCCCCAAAACCCTCTTCGTTGGAGGTGGCAATGATGGAGTTGACCTCCGTAAACCAGCTCTGGAGAGGTTTGGATGGAGCGTCCATCAGTCAGAGGAGCCTCATCCATGCTGGATCCCCACACTGAACCTTCTCCACTGCCTGCCCTTCCACACCCTTCTCTTTCGCCACGCAAACCCAGAGCCAGGCTGCTACCAGCCAGTCTGTCTCTTTCGTTATTCCCCCAACCCACTTCTTTTCACATCTAAACGCTTTTTCACGTCTTCGGCTCCTCCTGACTGTGTGGTCAAAGCCTTAGAATATTGATAGCAGCGCTCCTTCGTGTATCTATTGAATCAAATTAGCGTAAGCATCTTAAATGAAAAAGCTAACTGTCTTAACGATGCTAACAGGCCTTTCCGTGTGGACTATGTAAATGTGTGAAATAAGCAGCCATGTGTAAAGTGATAACAGGGGCTGTTTTGGTAACATTGTCTTCATGGCCTTTGACCCTCGTGGCAATGTGCTGCCTTGCTCTGTTCTGAGGTTGAAAGAGAGAGAGAGATGGGACGAAGCTTCAAGGGCCCGGTTCGGGCCTGGGCCCGGCGCGAATGTGAGCCTCAGCACATTCCTCAGTTCTAGTGAATGGTATTTAAGCTGCTTGTTCTAAAGCACTCCACCCACTACGACCTACCAGCCAGTCATGCTGCTTTCTCCTCTTGTGATATTGTATCGCTTTAACGTGGAACTTGCTTTTTTTTTTTTTTTTTTTTTTACTTTTTTTTTTCTTTTTTCTATTAGCTGGGATTTCAGAGCTGAACTTGCCAGTGAAACTTTTTGCTCCTCTGCGCTCTGTGGTTCTCTTTGTATCAGAAAACACGTTCTCACCGCTCTTTCTTTCCTTGTCCTCATCTGATTTCTGGGACCCAGTCCCTGGCTTGAATGTGTTGTTTCTTGTGTTTCTTTATGATGATGATTATAATTATTATAATGCCATATAAATGGAAATTATTCCCGGGGAGAATAACTGTTTATTGTGCCAGGATGGCTATTTGACATTCAGTCGCAGTCTGCGGGTGACTAAACGTTCTTTTACGTCCCCATAGTGTGTGCTCCTTCAGTACATGCTTTTAAACGTGTCTGAATGGAGAATCGGGTAGGTGTATACAGAGCTTTGCTCCGAATAACATTTGTGAACATTAGTAATGGCTGTTTAGGACCTGTTTCCTCGGCTCGTGGCAGTTTCAGTGGGCATTTTCAGCGTGTGCCGCTCTGATCTACAATGCGCAGTAGAAGTCTCTGAGGAACTTTGGAGGATACACAGACTGATGGTAGTAACTGGAGCACCGTCTCGGAGAGGCGCTCCAACTGCCAATTGAAAACGTCTCGATTTTAATGCCTTAACTAACACTACACTACAGAGCAGGGCCTTAGGGCTCTGCAGAAAGACACTACGGAACTCCTCTTTTGCCTTTATTCTCATGTGGTAGACTCGTAGTCTTAAGTCCACTTCCAGTAACTCAGCATGGGGCATTTGAATCCTGAACAGCCAGGCCCACTCAAACTAAGCTAATCATAGACACCAAAATCGAGTCCAGGTCAATATTTAGTGACTACTGTAAAACCGACTGTTTGTTTTCACATCCAGTCCCTTTTCCATTTGTAAATGCTCTTGAGTCATGTACTGGTCATGTGAGGCTCTGCAGTAGGACAGCCCTTGATCTCTTAGACATAGGATGAGGCAGTTCTTGGAGCCCGTGAGTTCCATTCAGATTTGGGCACGGTTATATGTTCCCGAGGAGTTTTGTGCTAAGAGTACTGTAGTCCTTTTTATTTTTGCAGAAAATTACTTAATGGCTTTGAAGGAATGAAAGTTGTAATCTCAGTGGTGATGTTGCCTTGTTTTTGTTTTTTGTTTTTTTTATTTCCCTTCAGTGACCGCCTGTCCACAGCATAATTCCATGTTTGTGATTCATTTTTTTTTTTTTTTTTTTTAAATGTATAGTAAATGTGAATTGAAAAGTGTATGAAATTCTATAACTGTATTCTTTTTGGTTTTGTTTTTATCACCTGGCCATACAAATGTTGGGAACAGCGTGAGAGAGAGTGGAACCATGGGAGAGTCTGACTGCACTACACTTTCGTTAACCCATTGTTTACCTTAACTGTCAATTGCCTGTACTGTTCTGTACCCTTACTGTTGCGCTTTGGACACCCTGAGGTCATCCTTTAGGTTGAAGCCTTTGAGAAACGGAGAAGGGTGTTTTTCAGAACTCAGTACTGGTGATAGTGGTGCGCCCGCGGTGTTTAAACTTCTGGTCCAGTGAAGCGGAAGGATAATTACTGAGGGCTTGGATTACAAGGGAAAAGTGACTTGTTTTAAATGATCCAAATAGATGGTCAAATGGACATGTTGGACCAAATTCATACTTTGAGGAGGGCACATTTCTTCTTTTTTGTTTTCTTTTTTGGCACTAGAAGAACTAGTGATGAAGATTCTGAACCAGACTGCCCAGTTTCACTGTTTGCTTGGTGGGCTTCGTTAACTAGACATCTTGTACTAAATTTGTGTGTTGGGCTTCCCTTCAGGGCTCAAGTTAATGCTTTGTATCCCCTCAGAAGCTGGATGAAATCAAAAGTTTTCCGCACACAAGATCGAAAAGCGGATACGACCCAGGGTTCGGGGGGGGCAGTAGAGGGAGGGTGGCCGACCAACCTGCCATGTTAACAGTGTGAATACAACATGACTGTGCATTGTGAGCAATATTACAGAGGCTTAGGTTATATAGAGTTTTATCTTATGCTCATCCAGTGTGACTCAAGTCACTTTGGTTCTAAATTATTTTGTGAAAAGTACTTGAATACTACTTTACTCTGTTGAAACTCCGAAAATCTCCCCGTTAGTGTGTAGGGAGAGGCTTCTTTCGATGGTCTTTTTTTTTTTTTCTTTTTTTCTTTTTCTTTTTAATTTAACGTTCTTTTCTTGTATTGCATATTATTATGTGCCTCCACACGAGTGTTTGGTGAGGATTTAGTATTTTTTTGGACATGTGATGCTTGCTGCTGTCAGGTGTGTCTGTGTGCTCGCTTTAAGGGAGAACGAGTGGCGTGAAAAGACGAGTGTATCCTCGCACTCCTCCTGTCCCATGCGCTTCCGTTAACCTGTCGCCAGGATAATGCAATGTCAGAGTCGGGGAGTGGCAACATGACCACGTTACAGATTATTGCTGGTCTTGTGGATATCTGGTGGAAGCTCTCCGCCCTGATCCAGGATCAGTGTTAGTTAGGGTTAGGATTTGGGTAAGAGACAAAAGTTCCTAGTTCAAGCCCAGCTGGTAACTTCTAACCCCAATTTCCAGGTGATGGCAGACTTGTGGGATTTAAAATGTCAGTAATGGAGCCGGAGCACCTTGGAGGGTTTGGCTTGTGGAAGAATTCCAGGGCGCCAGAAAGGAGGAAGCGTAGGAGTACGGCACCATCTGCTGGCCAGTCAAACATCTTGTTGAAACTGATCTGACGTTATGAAATGCTACTCTAGACACTGAAACCACAGACATTCTGCACATGAAGTACTATTGGGCTTTGCAGAACTTGTTCCTTTTTACTGGGCTCTTGGTTGAAGCCATCATAATGACTACTAGCTCTCATCAATGCAAAATAAGGACCAACCAACACAACTCGCTTCCACGTTTCAAAGAAGTAGCCTGCTTTTTAATACCCCTCTCACTCTTACAGATACACCGTAGGGATATACAGTCCATTTAGGTCTATATGGATTTCTTTAAGGGTCAAGTTGACTGAGGAATCCAAATAAATTCCATAGCGTTTACTCAATGGCCGTTATATCGAGTTGGAAACGTCTTAAGGAGTAACGAATGGGCAGATTAAGCCACTCCAAAACTAGGTGGAAGGTCAGTGTTTCAGTAGTTCATTAATGTGCATGGCTTACGGATAAGAAAGCAATGGTGAATACTTGTATGTGGGACTTTATTCGATGTACACTCTGGGCATGAGATTTCTACACTTTCCGTTCACACTTGCAATCATTTAGCTTCTATAAAAAGCTGCTTTAAGTTTTGACATCTTTTAAGATCAGCTTTAGTCCTGCAAGTGATTTCCATATTCCAGTTTGTTACTGTACGCTGTCATTTGATTGCCATTGTGCAACAAAGCAGTTTTTTTTTTCCCCTCTGAACTTGTCATTTTGTCTCCAACGTGGTTAAATCAATGTGTAAATCTGTCGAACAAAGACTTTAATGTGAACAGATTCATAGGCACATTCTTCAATGAACTTTCTATTGGCAGGAGTTCGAATTGGACAGCGCTGCAATGTTTTCAGTTGTAGTCAACATTATCACCACTTTGTTTCCTCTCAATGTTTCTTAAACATGATTCTGTGAGACAAAACCAACTTTTCCCCCAAATTACAGGAAGATTTGAATTGTACAGTCTGGAAAAAAGTCATTCCCTTTGTGTTTCTGGCCATATTTTCAAAGATAATGAACTATAAAACAATGAATCTGAAACTGTATCATGACTTTGTGTTGAAATATGAATGTTAATGTATTTTGAATGGTTTCACTTAGTCAAGGGCTTCAATTGTGACGGACCCGTCTTTGTTTCTCCTTTTTTTTTTTTTTTTTTTTTTAAGTTGCAGAAAGATAAAGGTCTTAATCTTAAATGCCTATTTTTTTTTTTCCTGAGGAGTCATATGAAGTACCACATTTAACCTTTCAAATTAAATTTTTATTCCCTCCACTCTTAAAGGGAAACTCAAGTTTGCACCCTTTTTTATGTAAAATAAAACAAATTGTCTCAACTTCTGCGCGTGTTGTCTTAAAGTGTTTCACCTTTACGCAAGCTGTGCAATCACATGTTCGATGGACAGCAAGCGGGGAGAAGGATCTGGCAACCAGGATGATGATTTTGTGTTTACTTATTAACAAAACCGAGCAGTAGCTTGTTAGTGTGTATTTTAAAGAAACCTAAAGGGCCCAAATTATATAAAACCAAGTTTGCACCTCTAAAAAAAAAAAAAATAAAATTGCAAAAAGAAATACAAATTTCAGTGTAGTAAATGAGCCCTTGCTTTAAAGCTTCCTGTTCACCCCCCATTCCATACAGTCCATTCATGGAAACTAAGCTGCTAAAACTGCCTGTTCACTGTGTTTGTGATGTCACAAAAAACAGGTTATGTCTCCTCCTTTCAGGTTATAGCAGTTTAGCTCCGTCCACTCACGCTCAAGTTTGGAAGTTTTTAGCTTGAACTGCTTTTTGAATGAGGCACAGTATAAAGCATCCAATCGGAACATGGATCATTTACATATTTCCAGATTTTTAATTTAAAATTTACTTATTGTTTATAATGTTTGCACAGTCAGAAAGGAGCGGTTCAGGATACATTTCACTGTGTGTTGTACTTCTATGACTATGCATGTGACAAATAAAGAATCTTGAAAATCTTGAAATATATCAGTCTTTAAGACACAGCATCATCAAATCTGTTCATTATTATGGATATAGAGAGATCAGAAATGGACAATGTGAAAGGAAGTAGGAATTAGGTACATAAGTGGGCCTCAGGGGGGGAGAAAAAGTGCTGTATGGGCTCTTTAATCTTAAATAAAAGGCTGTACTAAATATGGAAATGATTAATAATCTTGCTTTACCCTCGTTTTAATGCTGTAACCATCATTGTCATTCATTGTGATGTGACACTAAAGGTCCCCACCATCTGACAGACTTTAACACTTCTTGCTTGGTCCTTTTCAGCACTGGGCCTCTGTTTATCAAGCATTTTGGAGTGAAAATAATCAGCAGCACTTTACTTACACAACACCTGCAAAAGCTTTTAATGACAACTAACAAAACTTTTATAAAGGCTTATTCCAGAAAACACCAGCTGTACATTTTGATGTCTCTTCACCTCAGCAAGTGTTAGGACACTGATGCTTGATGGAATGGGCATTTATAGATGTTTAACAGGTTTATTTACTGACATAAGATCAAACCTGGACCTCAGTAAATGCACTATATGGACAAAAGTATTGGGAGGCCTGACCATTACACCAACACAGACTTTAATGACACTGCATTCAAATACATAGACTTTAATATGGAGCTGGTCCCCCCTTTGCAGCTAGAACAGCTTCCACTCCTCTTGGAAGGCTTTCCACAAGATTTTGGTGATTCTGTAGGAAATTTGTGCCCATTCATTCTGTAGAGCATTAAAGAGTTTGGACGAGAAGGCCTGACTCACAGACTCCATTCCAGTTCACCCAAAGGTGTTGGATGGGGTTGAGGTCAGGGCTCTGTGTGGACCAGTCAAGTTCTTCCACACCGAACTCATCCAAC
>JBBPCZ010000040.1:4042220-4061573 GCA_037974445.1 Brycinus macrolepidotus | reverse complement strand
ACACACACACACACACACACACACACACACACACACACACACACACACACACAGACACACACACACACACACACACAGACACACACACACACACTCAGCTCTGCTTACAGCCTTGTTCAGAAGTGCTAATGGCTTTGTCTGAAGCTCATAATCACTGGCCTGTCAGAATACCAATGTTGTTAGACAGCAGAAGCGGTAAAAGACTGCTCTGACTCTGTCAATGCATTCCTCTGTTGCTTTCTAATGAGGAGCCAATGATGGAAAATTCATCTTTATAGTCCACAAATACAGCCTTCTTAAATCTTATCTGCACTTAAAACAACAGAGAAAAAGCACTCTGCTATGACAGCAGGTATCATATGACAGCTGACACTGCCTTCTCCAGCACTGCATGATATGAGAAAAACACTCGTATTGTGGTTATAATGCTGCATACCCCTGTACCACAACTGTGAATCAATAATAGACACATTTGAAGGCAGACATGACAAAAATAATGAACTTTTTAAGGGTTGCTTGATTCCTTAAAAAACAAAAACAATGGCCTGGACCTGTGATTGGTAAGGACACTCATAGCACATGGTTTCAACCCTTTAAAGTTATTTATTTTGTTGTGCTACAGTATTCAAATGTAATTATGTCTCTACGTGTTGATTACATCAGGAATGAATCACATTTTCACTCAATGCACACTCTGTAAATCTTTGGATGATCTGTGTTTACACATCTTTTTTCTGTTTGTCTCAGTGTTGTGAAATGTCTAACGTGGCAAAATGACAAGTTTTTTTTCCCCACAAAACCAGACTGATACACAAAACATGATACACAATACATAACATAATATCTCAAAAAAAATGCAGCATATGAAGGAACACAATCAAAAACAGATTCTCTTATTCAAGACCAGGTAGGAAAACTGGTAGGCTGCCTCCTCAGATTAAGAAGACCAATTCACAAGACCAGTGCTGAATGTTGATGAGGACTCACTGTCTTCTACACAAGATTTTTTTCTTCTCAGTGGACGATGTTTCACTGTTTCTGGAACTAACTAACATCAACCATATTTGATAGCCAAGTTTAGCAATAAAGCTAGCAAAGTTTAGCGATCAAGGCCAGCCGGAGCTGGCTGGACAATCTCTACCTTCTCAATCAAGTCCTTAACAACATGCTCTTGGCACCACACTCACATTAACACACATATGTAAGTGTAACGTCATATACTTCCTCTTGAATACTAACAACATTGTCACATTTTATATTTCTATAAAACATAAAGTTGTTGTATATTTTTCTGTATATTGTCTTCTTATGGTGAAATGTCAGTACTCAGATACTGACACCTGGACCAGTTAACCGAGTATCTGAGTACTTGAGCTAGTAAGGATCGAAAGAAAAGCCAATAATGAGACAATGATTAACAAACATGCAGCCCTGGCTTTCACCATCCAACCTTTGGGATCTTTGCTCATAACAAACAAGCACCAGGACTCAATATGGTGCCAGCATGGTGCCAAACATGCTAATCAGGCTCTAAATCACTGATGAAACAGTACAAGCGGAGAAAGACCAATGGAACTTGCCCAGATTAATATTTATCTTCAAGCTACTCAGACTGGTCATGGCCTACCTGACTGGGGTCGTGTGATGGCACTCTCGTACAGAGGGATGCCCTCTCCCATGTTGTTGAAGGCCTTCAGCGTGATCACGTAGTGTGAACTGGGATCTGGCATGCAGAAAGAGGAAATCATTTAGCTAATCAAGCCTCCGGCTCCTCAGGGACCCTCTCTCATATTCATCATCCTGGCAGGGGTGCATATTTAAACACCATTATTGATTCTCTTTCTCATGTAATTAGGCGAATTATGAGAGCGTCAATTATGCACAATTTCTTTGCTTGATTATTTTTTTCCTCTCTCCCCACCCCCTTCCAAATTTAATTACAGTGGGGTGGGGCGATGGGGAAATCTCCCCACTCCCAATCAGGCATTCCCCAACATCCCTGCCTCCAACATGAATTATGTTTACTATAACATGCTTTTAGATGTAATCAAAGTCATTTAGTTTGTTAATGAAGCTAATGGGCAAAACATACAGAGCTGAAAACTGTTTCTGCAAAAAGACAAACAGGAAATGCAGCAAAAACACTACATGAATATGAATGCTACATATTCATTTCAAGATGAATGCTTTCCTAGGTTGCCCAATAATAATGCGCATAAGTGGAGTGATTGTCCGAAAATCAGTGAAGTACATGATTACCCAGGTTCTCTATGCTGTAGTATCTCTGTTTGTAGTCCACTTTAATGGTCTGAGCATGAGGGCTGCCGATGCCGTAGCCGATGATGTAACCCCTGACGACGATGTCCTGGTTCTCTGGGGGAGACCAGCTGACCACGATGCTGTTGACCAGGGGCCGCACATGCAAGGAACCTGGCACGTCAGGCACCTGAGACTCTGAAACACACACACACACACACAAACACATATCAAGGACGGACTACTCAACACCTACTGCAGCCCTAAAATATCAGATGAACTGCTAACGTAATTAGGAACATATAAAAAAATCAGCTAGTCATGTTTTGTGGGATAAATTATGTGATGGAAAAGCATCTCTCCAGGTCTTCTGGAAGTCCTAGTTCTGTCCCTGACTGTGAAAACTCTTTACTGAAGGAGTCACTGTTGAAACGCTACACGCAAAGCTAAAAATATCTTAATATATGTTTCAAGCTTCAAATAAAACATGGAATGCTTATACAAACTAGAACAGCCAAAACTATCAATGTTCAGTGTCGTTCACATGGAACTGAAATACTACTAGAATCCCATAGGGACGCTAGAAGAAATTAGCAACAGTAACCAAAACAAAAAGTCTATTCTGTTGCAATAGCAACAGCTTTTTATTATTTTTTATTTTTTCCTGAAATCTCATCTTTCAAAACATTTTCCTCAAACTGACCCTTTTTTTTAATCTCCCTTATTTCAACACTGGAATTAGGTAACTGGCTAATGGTCCTTCTAGAGGGCAGTGAGTGAATGACTAAACGTCTCCTTCTTTGTCTAGTGAATAAAGTTCAATGTTCATGCCTTTGCTACTAATACTGGAATGAGGAACATAATTTAAAAACTGTTTTATGAAAAATACCCTAGATTCACAATTTGCATACAGAAAAAACCATCTGCTTTCCATTTTATCGCCAAGGTGCAAATAATGTGTTACATATTTGTGTGCTCTTACCATCCAGATCACTCTCGAAGGTCTCTGCAGTGGTCCAGTCTGTGGCGGGCCCGGTGCCATTCACTGTTATGGCTGAGACACGTACCGTGTACTCAGTACCACGCTGCAAACCTGACAACACAATACAATGTTCACTTACACTCACTGTCTAATACAAAGCCACTGTGAATCAAGCCAGGGAGCAAAAAAAAGAACACCAACTGCGTTGTAGGGTCTTGACAAAAGGAAAAAAAATCCTTCAGGCATGTTGTCTGTAGGATCTGAGATTAATGAGACTAGCCGTCTTATTATACCAATTATTTAGGGCTCAACCCTCTGGGTGGAACAGCCAAAATCACCTCCATACTTCACCCAGACATGTTCTCCTCAGAATATTAACTGAGGTAAGATCAATACCATGGCCTGCTGAGACTCTATCCCCCATGATTTTAGCAGCTCTGAACTACACACAATAGTTTATTAGTTTATTCTCTGCCTTTGATTGTTGCATTGTTGTATAGAACATTTACTTTGGCAATTTGCACTGTTTTACATACAAAGACATGAAAACAACAAACAACAAAGACATGAGAATACATGAGATTTTTTTTTTTTTTGGGGTGGGGTGGGGTGGGGGGTATAGCAGGGGCTATAATCTCATATCAGCAGTCTGGTTTATGCCTCAGGGCTGTTTTGGGATTCAAAGGCAGGGGAAAATGCCTGCTGTCTTTAAATAACGTGTAGCGGTTGTAATTGCTTTAAAATGTTAATAAGCATCTGCTCCGCCACTGTCTGAGTGTCTACATACAGAACACTGTCTCTTTCCCCTGAGCCGTCCCTGCAGCCACTGACGGAGAGTGCGACGCAGTCCTGTCCTCCTCCAAGGCCTCCCGTCTCGGCGCCGTGCCTTTGAACTAACAAACATCCCCTCATCTCACCCCAAAGAGAATCGGGAAGACGCATTAACTGCGTATTCTCTTTGATGCCGGCCACAGCGTGACGCCAGTGCAAACGCTGCTGAAACTGCATGTGAATTTAATGCCATTTCCACTTTTATTCATTAGCAGATGTACATATTTGCGTTTAAGCCCGTGAAAGATGCCAGACTCCAGGTAGAACCATGTGTGCATACAGGTCCCATATGGTGGTTCGTGTTCGTTCGTCGACTTTCTATTCAACAGCAGGAGCAGAAGTCTAGGTGAGTAAATTTAGACATAACTACAGTTGCATAGACACTTGTCACAATAATAATAATAATAATCAGTCAGCCATAACATTAAAACCACCTGTCTAATATTGGGTAGCCCCTTTGTGCCACCAAAACAGCACTGACTCAACAAGGCACGAACTTCAAAAGATCTCTGAAGGTGTGCTGTTGTATCTGTCATGTACCTCAAACAATTCCTGAACAATGTTTGCAGTATGGCAAGTACATTTTTTAGTACTGCTAAAAGAGGTCACTGCCATTAGAGAACACTGGTACCATGAAACACTGTTACGTGACAATGTTGAGGAAGGTGGTTCATGTCAAAGTAACATTCCTCTGAACGCCAGGACCCAAGGAGTGTCACACTGCCTCCATCACCATGATTTCTTCTCATAGTGCATCTTGGTGCCATCTATTCCCAAGGTAAGTGATGCACACACACCCGACCACCCACATAATATAAAAGAAAATGTGATTCATCGGCCACTTTTTCCGTTACTCCATGGTCCAGTTCTGATGCTCGTGTGCCCATTGTAGCCACTTTCAGTGGTGGTCAGGGGTTAGCATGGGCAATCTGGCCGGTCTGCGGCTACACAGCTCAATACAGAGCAAGCTGTGATGCACTGTGTGTTCGCACTCCTGTCTGTCATCATAGCCAACATTAACTTTTCAGCAGTTTGTACTAAAGTAGCTCTTTTGTGGGACAGTTCACCTGTTGTCCTTGTTTTGGACCACTTTTGGTAGGTACTAACCACCACACCTCATATAACCTGCAATTTTGGAGATGACATGACCCAGTCATCTAGCCATCACAGCGTGGTCCTTGTCAAAGTTGTTCAGATCCTTACACTTGTCCATTTTTCTGCTTCCAACACATTGACTTCATAACCTGACTGTTCACCTGCTGTACCGTCAGAATGACAGAAGACAAGTTCAACAAATGACTTAAAGTGAAAAAGTTTTTAAAACCACTTATTCTTACAACAATCTCAACTAGACATGCTTTTAAATATTCATTGTAATATTAAAGATAACAATATAAATATAAAGATCAGATTTCTTAATCATTTTTGAATCAGCTGTGTTCATCCATTTTAATGACTTCTATTTGCTTATAAAAATACAGTTTCCTATTAATTCTTTGAAACTTCCCACTAATTATGCTGCTAATCCTAGCAATTATTTGAAACCCATGAAGATCAATTATACTATAATCCTTTTATTAATTTAGGTGTACCCAAACTGGTTTTATTTAAACAGTGATTACAAACTTTGGAACTGCAGCGGTGTAAAGACATGTGTGACTGACAGCTTGCCTTCTATGAGCTGACTGAGTTGATTTCCAGACGTGATCTCTGAAACTTCGCTCTTTCTCGAGCCCTTCCTGTAGCGAATCTTGTAGCCGGTGATGTCTCCATTTTGAGCCTCTGTGGGAGGAGGCTGCCATCGGATCATAAAGCTCTACAAGTTCAGGAAATACATATACATTAGTGCAGAGTATGCTATTTCCATACTGTAGAAACTGGGGGCTGCAATAAGTAGCAGTTGTTTTAAGTACTGTAATAAATCACAGATTTCTTTTAATGTGCTATTAGCATCCTGACCAACCTCAGACCTTTCTGGTGAGCATTTTCCATCTGGATGAATAGAGGAATTTATATGATCTAACAAGAATCTATAAACTGGGTCAAAATAATTAATCACAATGTCCAGTGTGTTTTAATGCATCTGAAGGTATACTACAATTGCCATATGTAGCAATACAATCCTAATCCTGCTACTTTGTCCATAATGTGCAGCCCTAGTAGACACATCCACAACATCTCTAAGCACATTTTTCTTGCCGCATGCAATAATCACCCACTGAATAATCTAACCAAGAAGAAAGGTACCCCGCAGTCTTATACATATTCGGAATATTCAGCTCCTCTACCTTCAGTCAACAGGGGGGACGCACAATCACCATAGTAACAGGTCGTTGTGCAGGCATCTAACCCGAGCCATAGTCCCCCTGAGGTGCCCATTAGAGAGCACACTCTACCTCGCCATAAAGCATGCACATGTTTATCCGGGAAGGGCTTTGCTGCAAAGGGCATTGAGGCAGAGTGGCGAGGCCGGCCCGTGCTGAGCCCATGAATAATAGACAATGCTGAGAGAGCCAGACAGGGGAGCAAAGAGGACCCCGAGGCCCAGCAGCCTGAGATGGATACGGGTGGCTAGCTGCAGGGCCTGCAGTGCATGCTGGGAGAGCAGAGGGGGTACCCAGCGTGGGAGGGAAGTTAATTAATGGTACCCACCCACAGTCCCATGTTCGTAGGCCGGGGGACTAAGCCAAATTAAATCGGCAGTAAGTGTGCAATTACTTTATTCCCATTTCCTTACTCGCTCCAGTTTAACTCATTAAGTGTTTTTTTTTTTCTCTCTCTTTTTTAAGTCTTCCCCAACAAACTACCATTAATTGACTTCGGAAGTTGTAGAGGGAAGGGAAAAGACCAGCGTTTCAGGCTGAACGGGGTGTTTAGAGAATGTGGGTGGTTACATTAGGGCTGCATAATATGGACAATATAACACACAGCGATTACACTGCGACTGCTTTGCAAAACCTATAAAGAACACTCCAAGGGTTTCCACCTATTTTCCATTACCAAAACACCATGCATTGATTATCAAGAGCAATATTTTAAAATGAAAGCGAACCCTTTAATTTCATAATACAGTCACAGTTTCATTATGCAGTCGAATGCAAAAATCTGATCACCTCTGGCCGAATGACATGTATTTTCGAAGTGAAAGTAAGTACACATGCTCTACAGAGAATGCAGTTATGCACATTTTAATGCACAGTTACTGTTTATTTTCTGAACTGAACACATTGGGGAAATAGCAAAGCATAAAATATGGGCTGTGCATTATACATTTGACATTTTATGTTTTATTCAGGAAATAAGCCGAATTGGGAACTAAAATGTGCAGAAAATTGTTCTCTGAAGAGGATGTGTATTTCTCTTCACTCAGAAAATCAACAAAACATGTTATCTGACCGGGAGAGTCTTTTGCATACAACTGTATAATAAGCACAGTCACTAGAACACGTTTTTGAAACGCATCTCTCTTACAGTAAGAAACTGAGCCCAGTGGATATACATTTTTACATTTGAAAGACATTTGATTTATTTATATATGAGGTCTTTTCAAAGGCTTCCTTTTAATCCTTTTTACAAAAGCATTTGGGAGTCTTTGAAAGGTTCTGCATAGTATTTTACTGATAAACCCATTTTGTGTTTTGCTTTAAAACAGAAGAAAAGAAAGAAAGATAACAGAATACTTATCAAAACAAATGCTAGATCACTCAATCAATACTGGCTTCTATTGTAAGTTAGGTCAATAAGTTTTCTGTTGTTTAAAGTATCGGGAAATTATTGTCTATGTTAATAAATGCAGAAGGTTCAACAAGCAAAGGTTAGCTTGAGAAACACTTGCATTTCTTTACAAACGCAACAATGAGTTCTTGATGTGGTACATTAAATTTTGGCCAAAACAATTAACGTTTTTGGATCATGTGAATGGCTGGATGCACCAAAAACTCACAGAAAATCATCTGGATCGCCTAATATTGATCAGTATGCTTACAGAACATAAAAATGTTATTTTAGAGGCTCATTTGCATAAAGATGCTTTTTGTGATAATGACTAACAAATGCTTAATTGTGCAGCCTTTGTTTATATGTTACACTCAGACATAATTGCACCAGAGTTCAGAGCTGTCCAGCTTGAAGCCCACACACACTCTGACACAGGCCAGAGTGCCAACCAAACAACCCCCCCTTCCAGCCCCCACCCTTCCAACCCCTCAGCCCCCTTTGATCTCAGTGAAACAGGAAAAGCCCTTTATTAATTCTGCAAAGCCGTCGTCATGACGCAACGTTAGCTACGAACCTCCACTAAAATATGCAAACGTTTGTGTCTACGTGTCAAATGTGCAGATGTGCCTCGTAACATCTGCGAACGCTGTCACCTTTGCTGTCCTGCCCTCCCCGTGAGAGGACAGTCCAGCATGAAAGCGAAACTGCAAATAGACTTTTAAATGGCTCCGACGACAGGAAGGGACCTGTTCTCCTGGCGCGCTAAGAAAACATAAACTGTTCTCATAAACAGCTTGCAAATGGGGGAGGAGAGGAGAACAGAGTAAGAGTGATTGGAGGAGTAAAGCTTTGTGACAGCTCTGTAGTAGAGCGCAGATGTGCTGCTCGGTGCAGTTAGAGCGCAGTAACAGATGAGAGGAAGAATCGGACGCCCGACAAGCCTTCACCCAATGGCTGCTTAGCCCACAACACCCTGGCTCAGCTCACGCCTTTCAGGCAGCTGGAGATCCACTTCCAAGAGGGAAGGCCATGGTCATTCAAATACATTCATAATAATGGAGCTTAGTATTCATTTACATCGTATTTGTTCAGCTGTTTGAGTGGGCGACGGCTGGAATAAAGAAGCTTATATAAGCTTGAAATTTTAAATAACTTCTTGCCAAGAGTTCGCTGTTGAATCTAAGCGGAGCTGCATAGTACTATAGCAACACTTCAAACAAAAACACGACAGTCTGTTGAATGCATAAATTAGATTTTTGCAAACATTTATGTGTTTTCAATGCTGTGTGAATGCGTAAATTAGATTTTTTGCAAATAAAATCTGAGCCACTTTCATATGCAGTCCTCGACCAGAGAATGAATCATAATTTTGGCTGGACAGTCATGTGGGCCAGCTCAGAAGAGCTGATGTCCACTACCTGACTGACTGACTGACTGACCATTGTGTGTCATCTGAGACAAGCAGGTTACGGCACTATACACCATCCTAACACCTTTTTCAGTGCTACCAATAGAAAGCTAATTAATTAACAGAAGAAATGAAAAGGCTTGTCTAGCCTTGATTCCACTACTCATGCACTCATTAACCTCATCATCAAGGTCTGAGCTGCTCATTTGACTCATGTGATTCATGTGAGGCCATTCATTAGAATGTTGCATGCAGGTTAATTAATACCACAGGTTCATTGATATACATTGACAAATCAGTCACTCACACACAGAGAAGGCAGAATGAGCCAAAAAATCAAAAGTTGGCAATAAGGTCTGTGACGTGAGCATTGCCAAATGTGTACAGTGGAGAATTATTGTTCTACAGGTCAACTGCAAGCTGTAAATTCACCTAAAACACAAAGACAAATCACCCAAGCGACCGAACAGTCTGATGCAGATCACATCACATGCTAGCCGCATGCAATGTTAAACCTTCTGTGTTTTCGTTTTTGATTCATAACAATGTAAATTGGTATATTACTGAGATTTTAACAATGTACATTTAAAATGCGGACATCTGAATAGGATAAGTGATTCAAATGCATATTTCTACCCCACACCTCCTTACCTTTGAGTTCAGCACCTCTACTGTCAGGTTCTGTGGAGGAGCACCAGGGACTGGGGAAAACAAATACAACTGTTATGACACCTCCATTTTGGCCTTAGACATCTACACATCACATTATCATACGTCTACAAAATGTTTCTATTTGTGATTTAGACTGAACAGTGGAAAAAATCCTGAATTGGTGGCTTTTGCAGAAAACTGGAAATGTGGTTTGCTTAAAGAGTGACAGTTTAAAGTGGGACAAAAAGAAGGTAATTTTCTGTACCATCAGAGTAGGTTCGCACTGATACATCCTCTGTGGAGACTCCCGGTCCGTGCTTGTTATAGGCCACGACTCTGAAGTTGTATTCGGTAAACTTTTTCAGCCCTGTCATGGTGTAGGACAGTCCGCTAACCTCGATGTCCTGCAGGAGAGTGTGGAAGACCCACTTATAAAGTGCTCTTGAAAGACAAATATCACAATTTAAGATCTGAAGACAAAA
The DNA here is from genome assembly GCA_037974445.1 of Brycinus macrolepidotus. Lineage (NCBI taxonomy): Eukaryota > Metazoa > Chordata > Actinopteri > Characiformes > Alestidae > Brycinus > Brycinus macrolepidotus. The sequence continues at coordinate 4,051,246 of JBBPCZ010000040.1, read as the reverse complement.
GAATAGTTCAATGAAAACTCAATTACACCATTTTCCCACTACTTCATACACACTGGACTCAGTTTGCTTGTTTAGTTTCCACTGGAGATAAGAGGCTAATGTAGCTAATGAGTAATGGAGGCTAATTTGCTTTCAACTTCGCACAAACACAAAATGTAAAATTTATTCAAACAGAACGGCTGCAAATCAAACATGGATATATGCTTTGAGATGTATGCATGACAAGATGTGTTCAGAGAGTTCCCAGTTCTGCAACTTTTAGACCTTCATCCATGGTCAGTTTTGGATCACTGGCAGGATACTTGCAGTTGGCGGACCACTGTGAATCAGTTTAACATAAACGATGATTCTGTCTCAGAACTGACATGTAATAGTAAAAATAAGACATATTTGATCATTTATTAAAACAAATTATAATGTCTGAGACTTTTAAATTATCTGCAGGAATCCTGCAATAGTCCATAAAGTGCTATGGAGCAATCCCAGTCCTGTCAACCCGACACTGTGCATATTTTTGTGTTTTCTTTCATCTAGTAAGTCTGATTCAACTAACTAAGTAATTAAAAAGCTCCTAATAAACTGGGTCAGGTGTTCAGAGTGAGGAAAACACAAAAATGTGCAGACGATGGAGTCACCGGGGCTGAGATCGGGAACCCATGCCTTAGTGTAGCGGTTCCCAAACTTGTCTTCAAGGCCCCCCGAGGCGATCCACATTTTTGCTCCAATCAATTTCTAAAACAGGGGAATGGACAAAAAATGTGGACTGTCTGGGGGTCCCTCAGGACCACTTTAGAATCACAGCTTTAACCCTTAGAACACGAGCGGCACAACAAATGGTAAACTGTTGTCATACAGGAAAACACCTCCTTATGCGTTGATGCTCAAGGTGTCAGATGTCATGCTGAGCTTTGTTTGGTGTTCCTATGTCACATAGAACCAAAGTTATTGTCATTTAAAAAACATGTAATAATAATAACCACTACTAGTGTTGTTGGTGTCACAGGCAAATCCCCATAAAGAACAAAAATGCCCAAATTTCTTTTATTTTAGGTCTTAGAAACAAATGGAAAAAAAACACGAGCCGAGCGGCAGCGTGAAAGAGCATCAAACAGCGAGCGTGTAGGAGAGCAAAGACTGGTTTTAGACTGTTTTTGTTTGTTGAGGTCAGACTGTATTAATACGCTATAAAAGTTCTAACGGTTAAAGGGTGAACTACATTGATTTAGAACTCTTTGAGGAACTGACCTTCTCATTGCCCAGTCCTTTCTCCATGTAATACAGTTTGTAGCTCTGGATCTCGCCGTTTCCGGTGAGGGGTTTATCCCAGGTCAGGCTGACGGAGGATGGGGACAGGACCACGGCCTGGAAGTTGGGAGCAGGTCCTGGTACTTGAACTGAGGGACGGGAGAAATGGTACAAAGCCATTAGTGTGATGGTATTACTTCAATTTCAGCAACAAGTTCCTGACATTTACCTGCAATTCACCAAGTCAGGTCAGAACTGCTCTCTCAGTGTTCAGTAGTGACAGTTAACCGCATAGGGCACATGACACACAGACACAAATCTGAAACAGATGCACTTCAAACAGTAGTCTTGACAAAACCGCCCACACAAAGAGCTTCCCTCAGCTCAGCATATGACAACAGCCACCTCCGGCAGCTCCCACGCTGCAAAATGAAATAGTGCCAGCTCGATGTGTGATGTTTATTTGATTAAGTTTGCTTAGCGGACTGGGGAGGCTTTGCTTCCATCCGCTAGCATCTTGAAAGATTAGATCCAATGAAAAGCTCAGACGGCTCACCGTAAAGCCATCAGGCAGAACACAAAGACAGTCGAGAGACCTTCAGGGACCGACGCAGAGCTCGAAATCGAATTCAACATCATCTCATTTGGTTATAAATGTAGATGAGCAGTACGGGAAGTCATGCCTCATAATCCTAATTCAGAGATCGTTACCCAACTAATCATGTCTGTCATGTTAGAGGGTCTGGGATAAACTGTATTCAATGAATTCAATGCATTACATGAACCATTAAGTAAACTTTGATCATCAAGTCCCAGCAAGTGCTTAAAGGACTGCGTGAGAAATGACACCAATTTATCTCAGTTACACAGGCTCAAGCTTCTGCACTTGCTGGGGGGATCTCACAGGACTGTCTGGTATGCAGAGACTTGGGAGCGGGATTAAGCCGTTTATTGAGTGTGTGTGTGGTGCATTTATATGGGCTCACAGAAGGGAGCTGTCCTGGAGGTCCTGCAATGGTGTCTGGAAGAAGCAACAGTAGAAGTGGGAGAAAAAATGGATTCAATAAGGTATTGCGATAGTTTGTGTTAAGAAATAGTATCAATAAAGAGAAGCCAAAGTATTGATAATTCAATATTTGATTACTCATTATTCAAGTTTTAAAGTGGCCACGGCTTGTAAATGGAATAAACATACTGGATTGCTCTGAGAATTCCTTACTGAAATATAAATTGTACAGCCGATATTGAAGTTATGTTGCTAAAAATAAATTGTTTATACTTCCTAACCTCAAATAAACAACAGAAATCCATTTTAAATAATATAAATGTTGTAGCACTGGGGTGGATCTACGTAGAATTTGTCAAGCTGTAATATTTGCCATATTTGTTCAGTATATGTGCATTAACTATAAATATATAAGCGATATAATATAAACCTTATTAGATAAATTCTCTGAACTTTTAGTTTACAGGCATAATTTGCAGACCAAATTAATACATTGTCACGTCATATGTCCTTATAGAACCCTATAGTGACTCAAGCGTCATGATAATACAGTATCAAGGGGCTGGTTGTGATTTCTGCCCCAGCCAACAGTTTAGCCTTCATTCATAATGTTCAGGGCAGAACGGGAGGCTGATGTGAGAGCAGAGGGTCCTCTAGGGAGCCAGGAACCCCCCAGTACGCCATTATGAAGCACTTATGCCAACCTGGTCCCAAGGACACACAGAGGGGCCGAGGCTGACCCAGAAAAGCAGACTCTCCTGGGCGCGTGAGCTTCAAATGAATGGACATGGGCCACACTCCTACAGGGGGGAAGCTGGAGCAGCACAGTCTCAGAGAGTCAACCATGGCGCGTTCGTGTTTACTTCCATAATGTGATTTTCTATGCGACATCGAGGCACTCGAGAGGTGTCAAGGAGAAGCGCCCTCAGAGAAAAAACGTGTAATCATAATTCCTTTCGCTTGGGCTCTTTTCCAAACTGCAGAAAAGGTGCCGGGAACGAAATCCTAACGAGTTTGCAAATCTTCCCCAACAACTCACATTCTGATCCAGAAGCATTTCTGGACGAAGGCTTAGCTCTTACCTTCCGCCTGGGTGGCCACCCTGAGGGGCGCTGAGCTCTCTCCCAGCCCGTGCTTGTTGTGGGCCACCACCCGGAAGGCATACTTGGTGTCTGGCTTGAGGTTCTGGATGGTGACCTGCATTTCTCCCGGCCGACTGGTGTTCACCATCCTCTCCCTGCAGTGAGAGGGGGCAGAAGTAAGAACACGATATGAGACTGTAACATAAGCTTATCGCTGACTCACCACCTTGAATAAAAAGGTCCTCTCACCACTGAAACATCAATTCTAATACAGTCAATTTATCACGTGAAAGTATGGGGATAAAAACCTCAATAAACATATTTTGTCTCATTTGGGGTAATACAGGGCCACCCCATCAGAATGCGCAACAAGAAAGTTGGTGCTGAATCACATATTAAAGCTTAGACATGGAGAACTGAAGCTTTTAGCAGATATTTACTGTGTGCTGTTTTACAGTAAAGACTCAAAGCCTGTCTCTGAATATTAATGCTTTGTTCATTGTCTAGTTTTAAAAAGTGCAATACTGTTGTGGACAATACAACCATCTTTCTGAGAGCTGAGGAACAGTACATTTCAAAATCTAAGCTCAGAATGAATGATACTGGTTCACGTTTTGCCCCTCCCCAGTCAACTTAGCCGTGCAGTGTTACTATGGCAACTAATGTGGATATGCTAATGTCAGTACAGTATGATTATATGATACATGGATTTGGTCGCTTGGGATTTGATATCTGAACATGCGTAAAAAGTTTTTTTTTGCATTTTTTTCCATTTTTGTCCCCAATTTATTTGCCCATTTCCACTTGCTAACTAGGACTCCCTCAATTATACCAAGCTGGGAGGTCGAGGGCTTGTATGGGCTTCCTCTGATTCACCTTTTTGAAGTGCCTAAAAGGGGGAAACTGTGTACATCTGATGTTTTGCCAAAACTATTTCTTCATTATGAATGGATAGAATTAATAAGATCTCCAAGTCAATATAAGATAGCATTACAATTCAGCTTTGTCTTTCAAAGCCCACCTGCAGAGAGCTCAATGGAAGCCCTACCTTTTGGCTCCCTCCAGGCTGTAGTAGACGGAGTAGGTGATGTCGTCTCCGTGCGGCTCGAGCGGCAGGCGCCAGGTCAGCTTGATGAAGCGGGTGGACACGAGTGAGGCCACCACATCCCGGGGCGCAGAGGGGGTGGGGCCGCCTCCAGAGCCTGGGGTTACACGGTCAGTAGTGGCACGGGTCAGTGTGGGAGAGGGGGAGGGGGCGGCTATAGTTTGAGTGCAGGCAGCAAGGGCGAGTGGATGAGTGGAGTGAGGGAGGGAGGGAGGAGTGTGAAGAATGGAGGTGGAGTGCAGGGGAGTTGAAAATAAACAAAAAGGAGAGGAAAGGAGAGCAAAAAGGAGAAAAAAAAGCAGAGAAAAAAAAAAACAGCATAACAAAAAGGCATCCATGATGGGGATTACACAAGACCATTACAATGGAATAGGGCTGTCACAATCAATTATATCACGAATCATGTAATCTAATGGCCATTTTCCACAATTATCTGAGTAATCCATTTTTAAATGGCCAAACAATAAAAAGTGAACAACAATGAACCATGCAGAGCCTGAGACCCATTTTGCATACTGTTTATGCATATTTATTTTAATAGTCCTTTTAAAGCTTCCTAATTAATGTCTTTCCAGTAGAGGATTTTGGAGTATTTCAGAATCTTTGAAAGACTCTGCATGGTTCATTGTTGTTCATTTTTATTTTATACTATAATTTAAATATATTATTTATATTATTTTTAACCATGAAACCATGTAATCTACTTTAAAAGTGACAGCCCTACAATGGAATAATCACAAAAGCAAAAAAAACAAAAAAAAAAAACAAGACCAAACCAGATTGACAAGCAAAACTACAGCTTAAGCAAAGAAAAACAACTGAGGAGGGAAGGCTGGAATGTGAAAGAAACATGGAGACTGAATGACAAGGAGACTCTGTACTTTTTTGTAACGCTCTACAGAGCAGAGCTGAATGATTTAGCTAGAGAACCTGGTGAGAGCTAGAGAGCATAAAGCCATCTATCTTCACAACCACCATTCGTCCAAAGGGCTGGCATGGCCTCCCGCTACGGCTTTCACATTCTTCACACAGAAATGTGAAATATTTCATGTCCAGACCTCCTGAACAATCTGTGGTCGAACGTAAGTACGCCTAACTCTTGTTTTCCACCAACCAGGCGAAACTTGAGAGCTTTCTAAAAACGTGCCACTGCCATTGATTTTAGCGAAGTGGATTTTGGAAAGAATACAGATTCCAAATATTCATAAAACAAACTCCCTGTTAAATCAATCTGCCTTTCTCTGCACCGTGGCTGAAAATCAATCGAGGAAAGTAAATTAGCTCCTAGTGGTCAGTTCTAATTGGATCATTCGACATTGGTCCAGGAAATATAGCCAGGTAGGAAACAAGAAGACGTTCCATAACTGCAAATCAGCAGTTGGTGGAATGCCTGAAACCGTCACGGCATCCACCACTGCCTGAACGATCTCTGTGCCAGCCAAGAAAAGGACTGAAAAATGATTTGTAGACATCACTGGAGGCGATGCACGACTTCGGTTTCCAAAAAGTGGGCGAGAACACTGCTCCTAAACATTACAATAGAAATGGCGGGTCCTTGACTCAGCCAGAAGCAACAAAACATAAGGTTTTCTGAAGAAACAGAACAAATTTTGAGCTGCCCATTGAATGTGGTTTCTGAAGATTTCACAAGGTGGGAGTCTGAGGAAAATAAACCATTCATCCAAGGAGTGCAGGGTATACTGTGAGATTACTGGGTCTCCATTGTAGTTGTAGAGAAGAACATCAACATAGATGTTTATGACAAATAAACTGTTCGTATGATTGAGACAAACACGTGTGGTTTCCCAGACACAGATTAGGCCTAGTCTTGTGCTTTATTATACTGCCAGCACTGACTCTCTAGTGGAAATTTCTTTTTCTGGTCATGGCTAGGCTTTAGCTCTATCTGGACCACAATGCCCTATTCAGAAAACTCCACATTAGGACAAAAAGACGGATGATGCCCAGCTGTAAAAAACACATTAAGGGTGAGATCCATTAGCCTATAGCTTTCCCTAAATGATATGACCCATTAGGCAGAGAGCAAATTAAACATTAGTTGCAGCAATTACAGGATTCTACAAAAGAGGAGCCATCAATGTTCTGCTGTTCTGCCACTGGCAGAAAAGTATCATGTTCTTCATTTATCTTTACTATGGGTTTCTATAGTGGTGTGTGGGAGAGTGTGTGTGTGTGTGTGTGTGTGTGTGTGTGTGTGTGTGGGTGTGTCTCCTCATTGTCCATTGGTCTGATCTTCTAAGTAAGGCAATGGAAAAATATTCATTATTTATGAGAATTAACTGATAATCAAACAACAAATTGGCCTAAATGTGGCCCGGACATGTGAAGAGCTTTTTCAGTAAAATAACGTAAAATAAAGGTAGAGTAATAACTTCATGGATTTTTGCTTTATGTTTCAGGTTTTTTTTTTTTAATAAAATCAAAAATGTCTTGCAAAAATGCTGTAAGAGAGCAACAGCTTCAATAAATGTTACAATAATGAAAATATAGATTCATGTTTCAGCTATTTATGCTGCAGCATCTTTAACCCAGTTTAACATGATCAGTCTGCTGGTATTTTCTTACTCTTGACGAAATGTGTGTGAACAGGTTTGAATTGTTTATGGGATGAGCTGTACTGTAAGCTAATAAAAAGTCAGACTTGTGTTTGTTATATTTAATCTGCTTTATGACATTTGTTTTCTGTAAATGCTCTCAGACTTTACTTCTTTTCAAGCCTTCAGCCATAACTGTTCTTTTCTTGTCACTCTCTGTTCATACAAGTATAAACCTGTAGGTGAACTGCTGCCCTCTGCAGATTGAGTCATGAACTCACACTGCAAATGGAAAACAGTCAACTGGAAAATTTGTCAATAGTTTTTTATTCCCGGCATTATAATGTTGAATAATTATTTCAGCACTGTGACGCCTGAAGAAAGGCCAAAAGTATGCTTAAATGAAGGTAAGGCAGGAGATCAAACAATTCAGGCAAAGTAACATATTGCATATTCTTTCTTTGATTTAATCAAAAATCAAGATAATTTACAGGGACTTCCAGTCCTCTTCTAGCAAGGCTTTACACTAGATGTTGGTTGATTTTTGTAAGGATTTGATGGCATTCAGCCACAAGAGCACTGGTGTGACGACGAATGATTAGTTGTGGATCACAAACGCTCATCCCAAAGGTAGAGTGGAGCTCCATCACTGTGGAGAACACAGTTCTACTAGTCCACAGTCCAAAGTCTGGGGAGCTCTAGCCAATGCTTGGCTTTGGCCATGGCAACCTGAGGGTCATGTGTGGCTGCTCTATAGTAACCGGTGTCTGGGAAACCCCAATGTTTGTCATAAACATTTATCTTGATATTCTTTTCTACACCAACAATGGGAACTCAGTAATCTAACTGTATACACTGCACTGCTTAGATGAATAGTTTATTTTCCTCAAACTCCCACCTTCTGAAATCTTCAGAAACCACACTCAATGGGCAGCTCAAAAGTTGTTCTGTTTCTCTGGAAACCTTCAACAACAGAAGGTAAAAGAGAAAACGTGCACAAAGACTGCGTGACCCAGGAGGAAATACTACCGTACTGATCACATTTTACATCACTCCCATTTTCCGTCACCTCAATACGCTTGCCCTCCCACAACACATGGTGGCTAGCAGCAGAAGATTCATACTTGTTCTATTCATAGCAGAGAGCAATTGTTAGTGTCGTTTGAACAGATGGCTGCAGTGCCTTATTAATGGCAGACATTACAGCTTAGTGGAAAAGGTCACCAAACAGCGAGAAAAAGAAAACTTGAAATGGAAAAACAAAGCTTCTAGCGTAAACCATTATCAGTTCATAGAACTTCAGGACCATTTTTTCTCCAAAAATGGATGGGACTGTCAGTTAGCATCTTTTGTAAAAAGGATGTTTCAAAGCAGATTCAGGTCGCTAGTCTTCACCCAGAAGTTCAATGCAAAAACACCACTTTCGGCCATCTAACCACATACATATTAAAACATAGTACATTGCTAATAACTAATAACAATACTCTGATTTGAACTCAGTAGTGGTCCAGTACGGCCAAAAAGGCCCAATTTTTATATTTTTTTCTTGCATTTCATACAACATTCTGTGGTTTTATGAATCAAAACAACCAGAATTAATTTACCAACCGTTCTTTATTCCTCAAAATTAAACAGGCTATCTTTTTCAACATTGTGTCTTCTAGATGCATAGTCATATTCTTTACAGGGAGATACCTTAAATCCGGCATTTTCCGTTTCAGGCACTGTTTCTACTTATCTGCAATCAATATTAATTTGTTGGGAAAAAAGAAAACATAAAATATAAAATGTGTCATAACTTTCACTTTCAACTGTATACATAAATAAGCTGTTACGATCAGCTCTGAAATCCTCATGGACTGAGTCAGAGCAGGTAAAACACAAAAAAATGACTGAAGAACAGCTTTGGAAGGACCTTAGTTCTAATAATGCTGCTACAGACTGCCTGCAGAAACGACACTCCTTATATCTTCCACATGGAAGGACAAACTAACCTTCTGTAGCTTGAATAGATGATCATAAGCAAATGTTAT
>JBBPCZ010000040.1:3999768-4035346 GCA_037974445.1 Brycinus macrolepidotus | reverse complement strand
TTTGCGTTTTTGGCATGTACTGGACAAACCAGTCCATATATATATATATATATATATATATATATATATATATATATATATACACATACATATATATATACTGTCTATCAATAATATTTTAACCCTCAACCCTACATCTCCCAAAATGAGCTGCTGCAAGGTAGGTTTAGAGTATTTTTTTTTTTGAGTGAAACAGCTCTGAGCTTTGCTCGCCCCTGTGGAACATTCTTCACACTCCACCACCTGTACCCAACCACCACAACCTGCAGATTAAGACTGAGGGGAAAAAAATGGTCTATGGGAAGATCAATCAAAGGCAGGTAAATGGGCTTTGTGGGACACTGGTGTGACATCAGGCTTCAAAAATTGAAAGGGGAAAAATAGGAGATCCAAAAAAATATAGACAAACATCATCTGGAGGCTGCGAGGAGCCTCTGAAATAAAAGCTGAGTTAATAAAAACAAGCATTCAAATGCAAATAGGAGATGCTTGGAATTAATGTGAGGCAAATAAACAAGCTCAAACAAAGGGAGGAATAGTCTAACTGTCAATGTACGGTCCCATTCCAAGCGTTACCAGTATTCCTCATCACGATACGACTTTTATTTGTGGATAGTGTCCTAAAACATTTTTTGGAAAGCATGAAAAATGAAATCCTCCAAGGACTGAAAGCATTTTACTGCTTTAATAAAGTATAATGGCCAAACAGAAACTGTGAGAGAGCACCCAACCTAGAGAGCAAAAGATGTCAGCTAAAAATCCAGAGATACAAACAAATGTGTAGCACATTTCTATTCAGTGCCATAAGTACTTTTATCCTCCTCATCCAGAAACATGACTCTGCCTCAGTTGTTTGAAGATTGGGGGGAAAATCAACATAACAATCGTCAGCGACGACAGAGTGGAGTGGAGGTAATAATAGCCTGTCAGAGCAAGAGAGAAAAACAAAACAACCCGCAAAACACCTTGATGGCTCCAGTTACCGGGGGGGGGGGGGGGGGGGTTGGGGGTATGTGGGGGGAATGTCACATTTTAGTAATGGAAAAAGTCAAGCGAAGCAAATACCGCATGGGAATTTCTCCCCAGTCCTTTCTTTTTAACAAACAGGCTTGCTTTCAAGGAGTTTCAAGTTCTCTGTTTTTTAATCCACGTGAAACTTGGTTTCAGTGAGGGTCTCTGAGTTAGCTGTATGTTTTGATGAAAGGATGGAATGTGGTCTTGATGATAGGTGGTGAATGATAGGGATGTGAATTTGGGGAAATTATTGGAAAATACTATTTTTCCCCAATCCCCTGGTGCACAAGAAGGTGTTTTAGAAGCAAAACTCATTTCACTTTGATCACAGACTATGGAAAGATAAGAATTTTGTCTTTTAAAGGGTCCACATTTTTCATCTATTTTCTTTTTCCCCGATGAACAAAATTTGTATCATTTGCATCAGGCTTTGTGTTTTTCCCTGGTGGAGAAATCAGGAAAGGAAGCCAATTCCTGGACACACGTCAATGTCCACGAATCACTGGTTCTTTGGTAAGTTGTAAGAACCACTACAGAGTCCACCTGTCTTTATTTTAAGCAGATAATCATTTGTTTTACTCCTGGTTTCACAGTTTCCCCTACTAAAGGCTGCATGTTTTTCCACTGAAGGGCCGTATTCCTGTAGGGAAGATTTCAGTGCCAACCTTCTATTTTTTCATATACTTTTACAGACCAAACTGACAAAAGAATAACACTATGTTACATTAATAGTGAGTGTTTGTTCTGTAGAGCTACTATTTCGGAGCTTTCTTAATAGTGATATTAAAACTGCTAACAGAATTAAATGTGGTTGCAAACAGACTAATGGTGGGATCTTTCCTTATATATCCACAGTGTTCTTACATATATTTATATATCCACTCTGTACACATATACATACATATACTCATTGTGTACATACATACATATACCTAAGTTTACATATATCTAAGTTTACATATACATATATATACATACATATGTAAACGTCCATAGTTTATATTTCTAGATTGTATAGTGTACATTTTATACTGTACTGTTGGTATAGTTTTTATTCTATTCTATTGTATTTCAATTTTCGCTGCTCTTACCTTTGTACTGTCCACTTTCTGTCGTGACAATGCAAATTTCCAACTTGTGGGACTGAAAAAGGTTTATCTTATCTTATCTTATCTTATCTACTCTTATCTTATCTTCCTGTGGAGGGAGCCTGAAGAACTCCAGTCTTCTCCCAAAAAAGACTCCATTAAGGATCTTATAAAGCACAAGGGCAGAAATGTCAAAGACTAAGGCTGTTTTTCTTGCTGTGGTGTCATAAGGCATTTTAGATGCGCAAAGGCATTTTGAAAGCTAACCTGAAGATCTCTGGAAAAAACTCTAACAATCTGAAACACAGTCACCTTTTCAAACAAAACAATTCAACTTTCTGAACACAACGACTGACTTTCTGAACACAATGAAATCCATACATTTTAAATATGGCACAAACGTTCAAATACTTTTCAGTGGGATGTGGGCCCAAGTGGGCCCAATCTTCTGTCTTTCATGCTGGACTTAGTCTCTTGTACTCAATTTTAACTTCTAGTTTAGATATAATTACAGTTCAGTATGTGTATTCTATGTGCCTTTTTGTACTCTGTAAAATACAAGAAAAAAAAGGTGACTATATTGAGATGTACCATCTTTGATAAGAGAGTATATAAGCATTTTCGACAGCCTGAAGATTGAGAACCCAGAGGAGGAGGTTCATTTGTAAGCACTCAAGCTATCAGTGAGGCTGGGGATGATTATAAATGAAAAAAACAGTTTTAACAGAGTCTATAGATAAAGTAAGCCAGCATGCTTCTCAGTTTACCATCCAGATGGCAGCATGGCCCAGGGCTTAAACAAATGCCTACGCCACACCTGACACTCCGCTCTAACAGCAACAAGCTGTGCAGAGCAAGCAGATTGGAATACTTATAGGTAATTCAGTGCAAAGGGGGCATGCAAGGGACAGCGCAGCCCCTCAGAGAATATGCAGGCATTAAAAAAATGCAACATCTTTATCTCCAATCCACCTGGACGCACTTTTTGGAATAATAAACCATTTCCGCCTTTCCTGAGAACGATGCGAGATCGTAAGAAAAAAAAAAACTCCTCGCATCTATTGTGCACAAAGCTGATGACAGATGTGAGCACATGAGGAATGTGTTTTTAGAGATTGTTCTGGAAAACAACAGACTGCATTACATCTACAAAGAGAAATTTCAGAGAGCTTCCCAGTCATTAAAGGGGCTCATATTCTATATTTTCCTTATATTCCATAAGCGCCTCTTGTGACATATGGGTGGTTTAGGTCCCAAAACAGTCATAAATTATGTTTCAAACCTCTCATTATCCCTTAGAATAGGTTGTTTTGGTGTCTTTAAGACTGATACATATACGTGCATGATATATATAGATAAGTGCTGTAGACTGTGGGCTGAGTAAGTGGATAAATGTAAATGAGTTTGTCTTCAAATGTGGTGTTTACATACTACACCAAACCCTTATTTTAGAAAATTTGGTTTTCCATAGCAAAAGGCTTTTAAATGGGCACTCTTAAGACTGCAGTTAGCCTGCATTTTTTTCTTACGTGGGATTTGTATGAGGGCATGTACCAAAATCAGTTTTATATTTATTATGACAGTTTTCCAACAATGTTTATCTATCCCTTAGAATTAAACAGACTGGTGTAATTACTTTATCTTTAAAAATTATATATGTAAAATGACTCTGTTCTGACTGGCTGCCTTATATTATGCCTCAAAATCTGAAAGAAAAAATAATAATAAAAATTGTAAAGTGAATTTTTGTTGCTTTTTTGAGATAAAAGACTTCAATGCAACACGGAAACACTGTTAAAGTTTCATAACGTGACATTTACTCTCTGGTCTATGTAGTCTGAACTAAATTACAAATTACTACAAATTCACCTTTTTGTTTTTATAGCGCATTTACACATATCCACATATTCAGCCCACAGTAATTCAGCAACATCCACTCGCACTACAGCTAAAATTTTTAGTGCTTTTTAAAGAGACATAATATAGGCCAGCGAGTCAGAACAGAGGTCCTTTAAGTCAGTCTTAAAGTCACAGTAACAAAAAAATTGCCAATTTAATTCTAAAGGGATAGGGAGATAAATTAAAAAATGGTCATATAAAATTAATTCTGATTATTTTTGCTACATAAAAGCCCACGAACATCCTAAGTGGACCTCAGGCTAAAAAAGTAGGATACAAGAAAAATATAGATATGGGTACTTCAAAAAGTGACAAGGTATTTTTCATGATATGCGTCCTTTAACACAAGCAGAGCAAAGTCAATCAAAACCAAACAGAAACAACACACAGGTGGCTCTGCGTATGGACCCTATTTCAAAACTTGGACTTGATTAAGGAAATGCTGCATTGCTGCTGGTTTTAGCTTGGCCGTTTTCCAGTCACGTTGATTACGGGTTCATGAAGCATTTGGGCATGTGTCCTTTCGCATCTGTGTATAACTAGCAGATAATATAAAGCTGTGGAATGCCTTCCCTCCAAGCAGAAGGCTGCGAGCATGGCCGGCCTTTTCCGCTTTCCCATTAGGAACTGAATGAGGTGGTATTTAGAAGCACACAAATCTGCCTTGGCCCAGTGACACTAGGCAGCTTTTTTTTTCTTCCCATAGAAGAACATAAAGCAGTTGTGGGGTGCAGAGTGCATGAATCAATCTTCCTCTACGACCGAAGTGGATTTCTAAGAAGGAGGTTAAATATTGCTTTATGATCCATTCACAAGACCTGACTGTAGTCCCAGTCGAAGTGTGACTTTGCAAAGGGAGTGTTATTGCAAACTGGAGCTTATTCGTCTATTTCTGTCGTAACAAAACTGCTAAAATGAGGCAGCTTGCTGGAGCAGCGTGAGTCCCCGAGTACCGGTGCCAAAACAGAAAGGGCCTCCCGGATCAGGCTGAACACACAGCAGATGTGTATATGTCTAAATAAGGCACATGCTGGAACAAGCACGCTAGGGGCCCAATGCCAGAAAGCCGTTTAGGGTGGCTCTCACTTCTGCTCTGTCTGTTCTGTGATGTTGACAGTGGTTGAAAGATCTGTCAACGCATGAGACAGGACCACACCGGCATGTAGGGATGGGCTGTATAACACACTGCAGTTTTTCAGCGACTCCCTTATAAAATATTTCCACTTAAAGTCTAACTTTGGATGTCAGTGGAGGAGCCTTTAAGCCATCTGTCAAGATTCTTGTTAAACAAACTCTCATTCTCGTATAGAGCATGTTCCAAACGCCCTATTGCACCTGCCTCATTCAAATAATTAAGTAAACAAATACTAAAAGTCTAAAAGCAAAATGTTAACATAGTATACAAAGACAGTTGGGAGAGCGAGTATCAACATACCAGTCAAGTGGGTTTCATTTAATGTGCATATATTTGTGTCATCAGCTATCTAGGTCCCTGATGCATGTAAATTGTAGTTGTGAGTGAATGGCTAGACTTCTGGCTTTCCATCTACCAAGCAAAAGCGCACAGTCGCGTAATGACCCAAAGCAAAAAACAGCCTCAAGACTGAGGAAGAAAATTTGATTTTGTAAAAGCAAATCTAATGTGTAGTACTGAATTGATACAGTAAAAAAAAATAATTATTGTATTTCCCAGGTCTACTTTTTTATTGGAAGAAGATTTTTTGGGGGAAAAAAACTGTATATAGGGCACGCCAGGAGTGAAGGAACCAAGCCAGCCAACAGGTATATATAAATTTACACGGGTGCACTGACAGGTGGCACTAACAAATGGCACCTGGCTTATACCGATACTGGATTAACCTCGACTTTCTGCTAGTGCCAAAAGATTCATTTCATTAATCCAAAACCCCAAAGTCCCAGATGCCAAAGAGACATTCAGAATAATACGCTGTCTTATTAGCATATGATCTCTGGCCTTTCAGCTGCCACAGACTTGAGAGTAATATCCAGCACTGCGCTAAGTAGCTTAGAGCTCACATACAGGGGAGCCAAATGACATTATACAATGCTGTATCACAAGACAGCTGTAGTAATGGCAGGCTGTGTGACTATAGGCAACTAGAAACAAGTTTGCAGAGTAGTCTCCAGGAATTAAATTAGAAGTTCTGAACTGATTCCTAATTAATAAGACATATATATATACATATATACATAGGTCCATTATAAATATAAGACTACAAAGATGCACTCTTCTTTTTTATTTTTACAAACTATAGCTAAAGGTTTTTCAACCCTGAATGAAATAAATAATGGTAACCCAGTCAGCTGTAATTCTTATCTCAGACTTTAAATGGAAAAAGACTATGTTCAGATATAGGCTTGATGCTATAGGCTTGACGGGGCTGTGTCAATTCCACAGACAATCACATACACTTAAATATGCACAGTCACTATCATAACCTCATAACCAAACTTCATCTCTCTGAAATGGGCATTTTATAGGAGTAGAAAAAACACTCTTTATCTAAATGTATGTTAATGTAATATGCAATAATGTAACCAGAACCATTTCTACTGGCCCATCTGTCATGAAGTGGATGGAGGCTGATATGACTGTGTCAATACCTCACACACACAGACACACACTGTTTAAGACGTACCTTGGTCCAGGATGACGAGCTGAGCGCCGGCCTGTATGTTTCCTACTTCGTTCTCGGCCAGACACTGATAAAAGCCCTCGTCTGATTTTACGAGGCCCTGCACCTGCAGATTCTGCTCCTTCTGAAAAAAAACACAAAGCACAAATACACTTCAAGCTCTACTGTTTAGTCCAAGACTAGACTTGCATGGTTAAACTGGCTGAAAGCCTTACTGTAATTCTGAAGTAGTCGCTGGGGATCACAGCATCCCCGTTCTTGACCCATTTAATGGTGGGGGCTGGTGAGCCAGTGACCTCACACTCAAAGACCACGTCCACGGCCTCGTGAGCAAAGGTGCTGACCGGTCTCTTCAGGAACTGCGGCGGAACTGCAGAGAGGGAACGTCAATAGAGAAAAAGAATGAATCCACATTTATATTAAGATGTGTGTGGTAACATCATTCATCGCAGAAAGTATACAAATACTACCATTCAGCAAGAGTCAGAAACTTTATTTACACTTCATTCAATAACCATTTGCACAGAAATATTATAAACAAGATACTAAAACATATTTCAGATGATCTGTTTAATGCTTCAATTTTTGATACTTTATTCAATAATAGTATGCACAGAAATATTATAAACAAGATACCAAAACATTTTGTTCAATATTTACATTTATTTACTACAACTTATCTTCCATAATTATTTACGTCTAGTCATTTTTTGTCAAGTTTTCTGCCTAGAGATTTAATCACTGCTTTCAAAATGTGGGGGGATTCTGGATGTTAAGATTATTCACTTCTTTCTTTAAAAACACAGAAAGAAAGAAAGAAACAAATAATTAAAAACATAAGCAAGGCGCTTGGCTACGGCATAAAGCACTGTTCTGAAACTGAAAGAAAAAAAAATCATGCAACGAAAATTGTGTATATTCTGTTTATATCAGTGCTGTCAGGACAAATACTCTCCAAACGGCAAAGTAATCCTTAATGTAAATATTAATGTAAATATTTTACTTTAAGTAATTTTGACCCATTTCGAATTTTCAAATAATTCAAATGTTGGCATTTTCAAATCAGTTTTCAAATGGCATTTTTAAACTTGTTTTAATATTAATTTTAAATGCATACACAGTTGTGTGCAAAGGTCTCAGGCACCTGAAATAATTCTATTAAAAAAGCTGTTCATTTGGGTGAGTGTTTTTGATCAGTAAAACACAAATTCTAGAAACAATACAAACAACACAACAAAATGAAGTGATTCATAAATGCTGGTATTTGACTAATTTCTTGAGGAAGCCCAGTTTTATTTGTAGTTATCGTACGTACTGCTTGAATAACACTGCTTGAATAAGTCCTTCATTAATATGCTATTTATTTATTTACTTACTTACTTACTTATTAAACACTAGTTACAAACTTTTGAAAGGAAAGGAGACCAATGTTCTCAATGTTCTCAAAACTCTCTCTTAAAAATCTAAACGTGTTCACCCCCAAACAGATCAAAACATCTTCTGATGGCCAGAGGAAATGGAGGAGCCTGAAACCCCCAGTCCTCCTACAGTAATGAGGGGGGTTATTTGATGTCTGGAGATAAGCAGCACTTACATATCCTCAAGGTCATACAGAGCAGCACGAGACAGGGTCTTGTGCTCCTGCTCACTCTGAAAGCGACCCTCTTCACCCTGACCTACTTGCAATCCCTTTGTTAGTCTCCAAGCTAAATAAATAAATAAATAAAATAGACTTCAACCAAATGCTTGGAACCACCTGTCTGAAGGTGTGTTTCGTTTCAATGAATGTGTCTTACGCTTAAAAGGCTAATACACACACACACACACACACACACACACAAATATACACATATATATATATATATATATATACACACACATATATATACATATATATATATTTATTTATATATACACACTCACACACAGACACACATAGTGAAATTAACACATCTAGAAATATTCCCAAAACCCAAAACACACATTTTAAATGTGTGAGATATTTTTTGTGTCAACAAGCGTACATGGAGTGTCTTCATGTCTGATGGAAAAGCATCCCAGATGGCTCCTCATGAAGCTGCTTGAATGCCAAGAGCTGCAGCAAGGCAAAGAGGAGCTATAATCAATGAGCTAAATACAAGATGCTTTTCATTAGTTGAAAACGTTTTTTTGATAACTGTGTTATTTTACAGCTCTGCTGTCTCTGTTACTATTTGCAAATGTGAAAAACAGGAAAAATAAGGGAATCTTTCTCTCCATGGACGTGTCAGGAAAGATGTGACCTCGGCTGGAGTGGATGTGATGAAAAGACTAAGGCGGGGTTGCTGAGGACACGGTGCATGTGAGGTGAGACTCTGAGGGGTTCTCTAGTATGCTTTCCCAACAAGATTGTGTGTGTATGTGGGTGTATGTGTGTGTGTGTATGTGTGTGTGTGTGTATGAGTGTGTGTGTACTGCTGGGTAGACCCGGGCTCCTGCAGTATCCGTTATCTGCTGGTGGGAGTAATCCTGCTGGCGGCCCTCCCTCCACGGCCACGCGCCATTTAGTCCGAATAGAGTTCACACACACTCTTTACCCACTGCAGCTCAAATTGCTGCAGCACCGCTAACACAAATGCAGCAGTGGGCCACACTCAGTGCTGTGATCTCAAATTACAGTCGGCTCATTTTATTTACACTGTAAGGACAATGAGACACAATCACGAACTACTACCGCTGTCTGTATAAAACGTACATCCTGCAAACTGTAGACATTCACATTTAATACAATCCAACAGTTTGGGAAGCAGGCGGAAGAGGAAAGAAAAATGAGTTCTTGCAGTAGCAACAATAATATATTTATCATTTTTCATGTAAGCAATGTCTAAAAGATACAAACACTCTAAGTAGACCTCATTCTACTAAAAGAAATGGCATAAATAGACAATGATATACCAAGATAAACAGACTAGGGCTATAAACAGACTAAGGGACTGTCACTCCCATTCTTTCAGCAATGGTCCTCCGTACAGAGGCCTTTAGTTTGGGTTAGGAGGAAAAAATCACAGCTCTACACTTATTTTCACTTCTGCTAGAATTCTAGTAGCATATAAGCACTAAGCTACCAGCATGGCCATTCTAGGTTGACATGCCGCTTGTAAAATATATTGCATATTCATTTGAAGGAAATTAACATATGTTTTGTACTGAGAATTTCGAAAGTATGTGCTTCAGTAAAGAGTCCTGGTGCAGAGCTGCCTGCTAGACTCCAGTCCAGCTTCTAAAGGCCTAACCAATGGGAGAGCCTGCCTAATTACAGATATTTACCTACTAGTGACGAATGAGTCACTAGTAGGTATTTTTTATGACCCACACCTGCCTGACCTGTTATGAGAGCCAATCTGTCTCACCCATCCCACAAAGATATTCATTAAAACCCTGATCCTGACTCACAATGTTTCTGTAAGTTATTTATAGCTGTTTTGACCCTTTTCGACCCACCCGACCACCAATATTTTCTAATAAGCTGACCCAAACCCATCTGACCCTGGGGTCAAGCCATGTTCCCTGTGGGTTGTGGCTCGACCCACGCATGTCTACTGCCTAGACAAAAAAATCTGACAGTATAGTTTTCCTTTGGCCATTTCAGGAATTAAACCCTACTGTTTCCAACCGGACTTAAAAAAATGAATAAAATTAACTTATAATTACAGATTCTGTAGAAGGCCTTGAGGGTCCCTTTATGTTAAATAGCCTCTCCATATTCAAACTCAGCGTGTTGCTTACAGGTCTAGGCTGTCTGATATTTGTGAAAATGTGTCGTTCTGAGACTCTATCGCTTTAAAATGAGAGCTGAAACATTGTTTAAAATAACCCTGACCCACTTGCTGAAAGTTGATACTGGTCTGCAGAAGCACTCAACATAGGGGGGAGAAACACTACTGCGACTCAGGGGGCAGGGCAGGAAGAAGGTTTCCACTAATTACAGACTTGTTAGGCCAGTGCTAACAGATTAATTTGGCCGGATTTGTGTTAAATCCTGAGGAAAACACAAACAAGCAGAAAGGCACGCAGGATAAGTTCCTTGATCATTTTTCCCAACAGCGCTGCCAGTGTTGGCGCAGGGCTCTCCCCAACACATACGCACTGTTCTTTCCAGTTCCTCCAAATACACCAACCCTGTAATAACTACATCCAAACACACACACCATATTCCTTTACTACACAGCCACTGGTCCTTTTTAAGTCATCTGATTTAGTGTTAAGCAAGGAAATACATTTCAAAAGTGAGTTTGGCAATCACATTTTCACAGTTTTTCCTCAGATCCCAAATGTAGTTTGCATCTGTAGGCTAATGCAGCTAAAAAGCAATGAAACTTATATTCTCATTCATTAGCATTCGCAACATGACAAGACTTTCTTATGTAGTTGTTGAAACCGTCTGACATACTATGAAGGGTTGCAAGGAAAGGAATATTTTGATAGTTGATTATTTTAATAAATCAATATAATCGACTAATTGGCCTAAATGTGGCCTGCAAATGTGAAAGGTTGTATCAAAAATGTTTCAAACAAAATTAAAATGTCTTTTAATGTTCTCAGATTGAGGTCTAGCAGAGCCAAGTTAACAACATGGAACAAATGCAATGCTTTATTTCATGGTTCAAGGTTGCACATTATTCGGAGCTAAAATAAGTGCTATAACGGTAAATATATAGATTTATAAATATAAATGTATAGAGTTATAGCTGCTTACTCTGCGGCATCATTTACCCAGTTTAAAATTCTAACCAGCCAGTCTACTTAAAGTACCACTAAGGCTTCTAAAACCGATATGACAGAACATTCCAGTGACCGGTGTTAGTAATGTAACACTGTGAGCTTTAGTGCTGTTTGAGAGGGCCATGTTAGGTCACTCCGACAAATCACTTACAGCGTAAACTGCTTGTCTGCAGGGAGTAACTGGCTTGGTTTGTTGGGACACAAGCATGAAACTGGCTTTTTACTGTTCTGTTGCTTCAGAATCAACACTTAGATGTTTTTTTTTCTCAGATAGTTAAAGGTAATATGCTTCTGTGGAAAATAGGTCAGATTTGCATATACTGTGATTATATTATCCATTATATTATAAAGATGCAAATACTTCACCTCTTTTCAAGCTTTCAGCAAAAGCTGTTGTTCTTCCTTCAACTGCTCACTTAAGGTAATTTTCCATATGTATACAGGAACTGTGCTGTACCTAAACTGTACTTTGATTTCCCAGTGTTTCTCAACCCGGTATCAGTGTTGCTGTCCTAAAACCTCGTCCACGGAGCCGTATTAGTGGAAAGTTTTTCTGTCAGAGCCGCTTTTGTTCTTCCGGTTTTTAATTTTTAATAATCTTGTTTGAGTTCTTTTTCTTGGCAATGCGCCGAAGACCTAACCCAAGTAATTTGTTAGCGAAGTCCTGATACTCTTTCGCACTTCTCACAGCGTTAGAAAAACCCCAGTGAAATTTATCTTCAGCCCAAATAGATAGTAGTGCTTGCACTTCGTTGATGTCTCAGTTGTTAGTTTGTATCTCCATTGCTGTTTTTTTTTTTTTTGCAGTAAAGAAGTCTGTCTGTTGTCATGACAATATTTCGATCAATCAAAAAGCAGTGACGCAGTCAGCTCGGCTGCTGCCCACTTCTGGCCCTGCCATCGAGCTGCTCGGGTACGACTCGGGTATGGGTCGCTTAATTTGTAATGGAAAAGCATTTGTTCCCAATACGGCACGGTTCCTTGTGTCAGTGGGAAAGCGCCATTAGGTACCACCCTATAGACGAACTTCTTAAACTATCAATACTACCGTTAATATCACAGGTTGGACAAAATCCAAGCTAAAACATGACACCTATTTGACATACATGCCACTTCTAAACAATAACAGCTGTTAGCTATGCTGCCTTCAGTGCAAGTCGGAACTAATGTCAGACACAAAACATGTCTTGGCTGATCCAGCTACATAAGGGGTAAAGGGGAAAATTACGGAAAGTTGATGTTCTGCCATATCATTTAAAACAACTCCCAGTCCCTGTGCTTACTTGTATTTGGCGTTTGGGTGCTGTGCATGACCACACAGTTCCAAACCAGCCTACACATCCTCAGCGCTTGGGGTAGGAAGCTGGCAAATACTTAGGCTGATGGTGGAGCCCGTCCAGACCAACGCAGAAGCCTACAGCTCCCTTCGCTAAGGGCTTTCAAACTGGCCAGTCAGAACGCCGAGCGGCAGAGCCAACCTGACAGGCCTAAAATGATGAATGGCTCCCGGCTTGTCCTCCTGTGGGCTGTTCGGGCCTGCGCACCCAACCTGCTGGATAACACTTGTCACACACCACTGGCTGCAAGGCCCGTGCCAAACCCACGTGGGACAGATGGTCCAGTCCAACACGAGGGCCATTCAATCGCTCTGCCTCTGACGGTCAAAGCTTCTCTAATCCACAAGGCAACGCTGCTACGGACAAACAGGCTGAAAGGCACAGCACTGCTCTTGACAAACACTCAAGCACTTGTGTACACTCACAGAAACAAAGGCCGGGGGCAAGTGTCTTGTTTGGACGGATTTGTACTCGCAGGTTTGAATTTGTGCTTCATGCACTAAACTATCCATCGGGTCAAAGGTTAAACCACAGAGAGGGCAGGTGAGGGAACAACAAAACCAACTCAATCCAGAACCATAAAACACATTGTTTTAAAAGGTCCATGTAGTTAACTTTCCTTTTATTTTAATTTCCTAAAGCCCATTTTTTGTGGCAAAACACAAAGCCCATTTCTGAATCATAATTAATCTTACACAACTATTTCAGACCCTTCTTTTCCCTTTAGAATCCAACAGGCTATTTTTTAGCATGTCTTAAGACCTTGGTTCGCATTGCGGACAAAAAGTAGCCCAGGATAAAATATACAAAACAAATCTTCAGGGGCATCGTACAAAATAACAGCAACGTCTTTTGGAGGCACGACAGCCATGAACGTTTACTTCTTTTTGACCCACCTCAAATGACTGAAGTTTGTCAGCAGTGTCAAAACTCATCACTTCAGTGTGTAAGTACACAAAACATATCACAAAATATATAAAACATATCACTGTGTCATTCAAGGACAAAAGCTATCCAGCACCAACTAATCCAGTGTGAAAGTGATTACCCCAATAGTAAGTCAATTAACCATTTCGTTGATCATTGGGGTCAATTAGACTAGACACACTCAGGCTTGATTACTGCCAGCCCCGTTGAATCTAACCATCACTTAAGCACTAATCTAAACCTTTCCATCAGGGTGAAGTAGGTTTAAAGTTCTCAACAAGCAGCACACTGTGCCACAATCCAAAGAAATTCCGGGAAATATAAAAAGTTATTGAAATGTCAGTCTTGAAAGTGTTAAAGACATTTCTAAGGCTAGAATTATCTAGCCATTTTCTCTGAAAATACTTTGCACATGACTAATACAGGTGTTAAAAATTTTTTTCTTCCTTTGGCAAAGTAGGGTTTGAGCACAACTCACAGGAGCACATCCCTGCTCTAATGCACTGTATGGTCAAAAGGATGTGGACACCCCTCCTAATTACTAAGCTCAGGTGTTTCGGCCACACCCATTGTTAACAAGTATATTAAACAAAGCAAATGCAGTCAATAAACCTAGCCACCTATGATACAAGTCAATTTGCGAAAATTCATCCCTGTTAGATCTGACTTAGACAACTGTAAGTGCTATTATTGTGAATTGGGAGACTCTAGGAGAAACTGGAGACTGAAGACAGTTACACTCACCATATTTATGTCCATAGTTTTGGAATAAGATGTCCAACAAGTTCATATAGGTGTGATGATCAGGCGTTCACATATTTTTGGCCATATAATACATCAGATATGGTTCCTACTGTTCCTACATTCCCTAATGCTACACAACTGACTGTACAGGCCAGGGAGTGGCTTCCGGAACAGTGTTTATCTTGCTTACCGCTTAGTTCAAAAAAGCAAAGACAATTTAACTTTCCATTGTGAGGCCTTTAAAGAAGAGAAAGGGGGAAAAACAAGAGGAGTTCCTTCATGCTTACAAAAGGACCACATAGGCACACAAGCTGACACTATAAAACCTTCTCAAACATCCACAAAACCTCTTAAATCTTGTCACATCAGGGTGTGCCCACCACTTTCTCTCTCTTCTTTCACTGTACATCAAACCACAGCACAAACATCAGACTTGTTTTCTCAGTCTATATCAAACAGTGGCCTGGAGGTACAGGCCACTTCATGTCCAGCACTACAGCACAGGGAGCCTATAAAAGTTTAATATGAGCCCAGCCTGTCCTTCTAACACACAGAGGGAGCTGCTACTATACGCTCAGACCTACACACATGCTCATATTACATCGTATGAGCACCCACACCCACACACATGCATACGTTAGCACATACACACACACACACACACACACTGCATGTACACACCACACGTACACATTCTGGCTAACATATGCGGGTTCTTTACAAGTCTCATGTGAGGGGTTAAGTATATATATATAGTTTTTGGCTGTTAAAAAAAAAAGAAGCATATATTAAACTGAAAATCGGTTAAATATATGCATATATTATATAGTTATAATAGCAGATCTTAAGTATTTAATTTGATCATTAGCCCTGTTTTTCTATGGCTTTCCTAGAAAGTATTTATGTTCTGAAAATGTATATAAACACACACACACACACACACACACACTCACGCCCACTCTCACACACACACACACTCTCACACACACACACACACACATTCTCTCACAACCACTCTCACACACACATACTCCCTCTCAGACACACACACACACACACTCACTCACAAACACATCTGCTGTCACACACACTCACACTCACTCTCAAACACACACACTCTCTCTCTCTCTCTCTCACACACACACACCCTCACACTCACACACATACTCCCTCTCGCACACACACACACACACTCACTCACACACATTCTCACACACACATACATACACACACACACACACTCTCACACTCACTCTCACACACACACTCACTCTCACACATGCACACTCACAAACACACTCACTCACACACACACACACACACACACACACACACACACGCACACACTCACAAACACATTCACTCTCACACACACTCCACACACACTTACACACACACACCAGTGCAACTTTAAGGCATGCTGGGGAGAAAGAAAAGGCTGTGGGCTCCACCGAGCAACAATCAAACAGCTCCATAATTAAAACCTACTGTGTCCTCTGGCCCAATTTATTGTCTTGCCAGCTCCAATAAAGCTGGAGGTAGTGCAGCCGTGCCGGAGTTTTCCTCTCCTTCACTGAGTCCTCGAGCTGCGGCCCTAGTCTTTAACCTCGGCCTCTGCTACACATCAGCACAAAGCAGCCAACAGGCAAACGCATAGATTACAGCCTTCCAGACCTTAAACCCTACAGCAGGAATTCAGTTCTACATACAAACATACATACTGCTGCTGTCGTAAAGAGCAAAATGCAATATATGGGTGGTCGATTCACTGCTGGATATGAGTAATTATTGCAAACAGTCCGTTTTAATCTGCCAGTTGACACTGTTACAATGGACTTAGAAAGCAGGGTCAGCTTTCCGTTTAGTTTTGCGATCATTCAATTTATGTTACATCATTACTTTAATGCATTGATGTAATTACATGACATAATGTACTGACAGAATTCTATTCCATTTGTTTCGATGTCACTTGTTACTTTTTTTCTGCAAAACAACACTGTACACATGATAAATTCATGGAAAACTGAATTTTTCTCACTTTTCAGAAATAAGAGTTGATATAGCATTTAAATATTGTTAAAGTTTCAAACAATGGAGTTCACTGCAGTCTATGTACGCCACATAGCTCCGTCCATTTACGTTGATAGTATAAGGAGTGTTGCAGGCTGGACTGCTCTTTGAACGAGGCACAATACAGTCCAGCCAATCAGAACAGACGGTATTAACATACATCAGTCTTAAAAGCACAGTGACAAAAAACAGCCAGCTTCTAAGGCAAGGGTGGAAAGTGGCAACGTGAACATGAATTAGGACTGGTTTTGGTACATGAAACCACACCAACGTTAAAAATGGCTCACTTTAAGAGGCTAAAAATACATATAAAAAACTTTTATAGCAGAACAACAAGAGAGAAACTGCAGTGGACTGCTTGTGAATAAGCTGTTAACACCCTTCTTCTTTTCCTCTTGTAGAGACACTGAGAGAACTGTCTGTGCCTCTATGCAGCCGGCTGGATGACTTCATCACCACAAAGACATTCTCCAGCTCATTCAGGAAAGTGGCAGCCCGCTGCATTCGTTCCAACATCGCTCTATTCTTACAGGAGACAAGCAGAGAGGTCCATCAGAGGAAAGTATACAGGCCAGAGAGAAGCGAACGGGTTGCCAGCACCTCATGGAGCAGAGAGGCTCTGGCCCTGTACCTCTGGGAGGTTGAGGAATTGTGACCATTGATCTGAAAGTGTGCATTCAACTGCAACAATTTTAGAATATTAGATCCTATTATGAACCATTATAATGAAGATTCAATGAGTATGCCCACATCTGAAAGTAAAATATTGCTTTAATTCTACTGAAATGTGGCACTTTCGCTAAATTAGATGTGCTGATAACATTTAATGCACTCCAGTCAAATGTGCATGGATAGAATTTTAACAGTGGTTCATTGATCAATGAATCATGATATTTTACACTGATCCTGATTAATTTACAGCCTATAGGCTAATTTACAACACGTTTTCCTTTATCTTTATTTGCTAAAGATAGTTTGGGGTGTCACAAAAGCATTCAGACACAAACAGTCTTTGATGCTTTACACTATTTACATGATAAAATCATATCACAGACTAAACTAAAAATAAAAAGTCTGATTCTGACTGTAGAAGATTTTAAATGTGAAAAAAAAGCATCAAAACAACTGAATCAAATTTTGTTGAAATTTCAAGACGCCCCAAATCTTCCCTAAGGAAACAGAACTGGAATTGTGAGGTCAGAGCTGTACACGCCTGTTGTGCTGGGGTCCTGCACCAGCACACCCACACAATGCCTGTCCCACCCACACGACCACACAGCTCTAAACCCTCCGTCTCTTTTATACCCCCCCTCCACCCCCGTCACACCACGGGATCGATTCCCGGCAGACAGATAGGCGGCCAAAGCACTGCATTTGCATGAAACGCGGAGCGAGGGAAGGAGATCTATCCCATTTTCCCCAATTTCACACCCTCCCCGTGCTCCCCTGTGCACCCTTCATCCCCACATAATAATCTCATGGGTTTTCAGGACAGCTTCCTTTGTGTCTTCCTCGCTCCAATGACATGGCAATCCCTGCTATTACACTGAATTCTATACGTGTTTATGTAAACACGGTCAATGCACACTACAGGCGTGCAATCCGATTACAGAACAACGTCATTTAGAAAGAGCACCAAGGCTTGGAGTACTTCAGCTCAATGTTTTGCGGCTAGCATCAAGCCTGGCCTTAAATATTATTCAAAAGACATCAAATGCTAAAAGTCAGGAGCAGTTGATGTACAATATTCAAAATGGCTGGAAAATTGGGATTCTAAATGCCATCTGTGATTGAGCTTGAGCTAAAACCAATGATATCAACTGATATTTTAAAAGGCCAAAACAGAATATAATAGTTGATGTACAGTCAAATATGATCGATTCTAAATTCTAAACTTTTTGAACCTACATAAACAGCAGAAACTCAAATTCTTAAGCAATTTAAACACTATTATATCACCAATAATACTGAAGAGTAGGGAGTCTCCAAACACTTGGTTTTGTGCAGGGGTGTCCAATCTTATCCACAGAGGACCAGTGTGGCTGCAGGTTTTCATTCCAACAAAGCAAGAGTTCACACGATTAATTGAGTCTAACTAATTAAACAACAGGAATCAGGTGAGTTTCTATTTGCTTGGGATGAAAACCAGCTGCCATACTGGACTGGACTGGACGCCTGGTTAGTGGAACCTCAGAAAGCTGGTGTGGACTCCATTAATGCAGGAACTTACTTTAATTTTGGAAAGGATATATATTTCATTAAAATCAATTTAACTTACTCCTTCCTATTTTTTCCAAAACACAAAACACAAAGCATGAAACACATCCATGTTACATTTGTTTCTGAATATTGTCTCAGAGTTTCTGCATTTTCATTAGTTTACTGTTTATTTATATTGAACTGCTGCTGATCATATGCACATATAAAGCACACAAATACATTCCAGTAATGTTGCTTTCCACTTGACTTTCCTTTTGAAAAACTTTTGGATGTTAAAAAAATTACACTTGTACTAAATTGCACAATTTTACTTCTAGTTTAGAGATTATATCTACATTATATTTATATCTGTGAATTCTGTGTGTTTTTTTTTGTACTCTGTAAAATCTGGAGCCACGCCATCTCATCTCACTGCATACGTGTATAAAGCTCAGATGACACAAAGGTTTACTTTAATTTTCGACTTCGATTTTTCTACAGCAAACAGGTTTTGTGCGGTAGGCCGCTAGCATTGCTGCTACTGAATGCTGATTGGTTTGTAAGGCGATTAGCTAACTGGCTAAGTGAAGTGGTTAGCACATCAAACACTGTTAGAAAGTCATAACTGGAGTAGAAAACCGCTAAAAAATACAAAAGCAGTATAAAAACAGTTCATGCTCTTGGGAAAGGAAGGCAAAAAAAAATAAATAAATAAATAAATCGACTATTTAGAAACTACGATTTCGCACAAAAAAGGAACTGATTTTGGAAGAGCGCCCCCTAGTATCTAACCAACCTTGAAGACATTATTGAATGGTAGTTTGTTCTAGTCGCTACAAATTCTGTAAGAACATCAACATCCAACCAACACAGGCCTCATTTAATACCCTGAAAATGCTATTTTACAGATATTAAATCCCCATACTGCTAAAGCACAAAAAGTATTCAGGTTTCATCTCGACCTTTAATTAATACATTAAGGCATGGGAGCTCATAAAAATGAATTAATTTTTATTCTTGACACAGCCTGGACAATTTTCATTAAACACGGCCTGCTAGGAGACCTGGCCTAAAAGCTTATAAAACGCATGCTTTGGTTGGATGACATAAAACGAATCAGCTCAGACTAATGTGATAGTATTTACTGGAATGGGCAGAGAAAAGCATTTCTGACTAACAGCCCATCAATATAGCTCAGTCACTCAAACACTACATTTTGATTTGTGAGAAATGGAGACACTGAAAGAAACTTCAGAAGCTGATCAAGTGATTTCTGCCAGGCTCACGGAGCGGCACACCATCAATACTCATTTGTGGTGGAGGGTTCGGAGTCCCTTGAGACATCTGTCAATGCGATGTGGATCAAACAAGGGAGCACTAACATAGTAAAGTATTCCAGTAATTAATATCACAAAATCCTCAATAGCAGCTACCTGACATAATGAGTGACTTGCAATATGGAGTCTTTGAGCAATAAATGAGCACTTTAACCCCTAACAAAAGCACAGTGTAATTCAATATGAATCATTTCTCACTTGTAGCTGATTGAATCAAGCAGAAAAATTCTGAAGCGTACAAGGACTTACAGTAAACACCCCTACACAACACTGACATAACTATGCCATAAACACATCATGTCATATGCTGTCATAACAGATTATGTTCAATAATGTAGCAGTGTCGTGTTACCATGTCAGTTATCATGTCAATATCAATAGACAGATGCTACAATATGTGATGTCATGTGCTAATTAAAGGTCATGACATCAAACGTTGTAGCATCTGTCATGGTAATGGTAACATGATATTTATATTTCTGAGTAAGAGAGGTCACAACAAATAATGACACTAGGGTATGTCACTGTTATGCAGATATTCTATTGACTTGAATTTAACAAAAAAAGTCTTATTTTGTGAAAAAGTAAAATGACTACATTTTTTGTCACGTTTTTGTAATTTTATCAGAATAACAGAAAAAGTACAGGTTTGAACCTGTTGGTGAATGTAATAATTACACAATTACAATTAGGTAATTAAGTAAGTAGTCACCATTATTTGAGTATATATGTACCACATAAAAACTCTATATTTCTTAGGGTTAATGACTATCTAAAATAGACCATTACATATATATATATATGTATACACACACACACAGGCTGCCCTTTACATTGTGTGAATCTTTCATGATGAATGAACCAATAGAAATGCACCAAAATGATTTGGAACAAAAATGCTTTCCATTAACTTACATTATAAGTAAAGAACAATTGTTTTCCTTCTCCTGTGAAGTTACAATTTCAGAAATGCTTGTTTTTTTTCTGGACAGCTATAAGACGTAGCTTCCACATTACCTTGCACTGTGAGCTCGGCCTGGGCCTCAATGGAGTCGTTCATGTTCTCAGCCAGGCACTGGTATAACCCAGTGTCCTCTTCAGTTAGGTTAAATATCTGCAGGGAGCCCCCGCCGAGCACCTGAAAACGGCCATCACTGCATAGAGAGAGAGAGAGAGAGAGAGAGAGAGAGAGACAGAGAGAGAGATGCTGGTCAATATTCCCGCTGCACAGGGTCAAATAGGCTCTTACCCGCAACAAACGTCAGCAGTGGGCACTTTGTGGATTCAATAACTGAAGTATCTCTCCATTTTCCTAATGCCATTACATGCTGCATGCCTTCCGAGCATTTGTCCCCGGCCTGGCTGTGAATAATGCACAAGAGGAAGCTGAAGCTGCAATAGGAACTTTATCAAATTCTCCATGGCTGCATACAGGCCTGATGTAAACCTAATGTAATGGAAAAAATGGCACATATGCAGAGGGAAGTACTGGCGTGCTCATGGTTATTCGAATATATGGATATTCAAACCTACCTTGATATTCGTTTGCATAAACAGATGTGGTGTGAGTAGTTTGAAACAAAATGAAATGCATTGTGTGTAATCAGGAAGAAAAAGTCCTGGCTATAGCAGTGATGCTCACCCTAGTGTTGTGAAGTTGCACCGATCCTTGCAGGCACACTACGGTCTGCAGAATCTATTCTAATATCAAATCACACTTCGTAGCTAATCGAGACCATTTTTTCCCTAATTTAGTCACATGACAACATTGGGAACTGCAGCTAACTCAACATTACAGGACAGTTCAGCATCACTTGGAGGACAGTAACCACCAAGTTTGTATGTCAGGTAACAGACGCCAGACTGGCAAGCATAGTAATGAGTGATGGCAAAACCAGTTGTGCTCTCTTGGATGATGGCTGTGGCATCCTCAGGGATTGAACCCATGACCTCCTGATGACAGGGCCGTGCCTTAGACAACTGTGCCACATGGTAGCCCCCAGAGCTAAAGATTTTAATACCTTTTTGTGGAGCTCTATTGGTACAATGATGAGCCCTGTTACCATTTCAATACATTTATGAGGAAGACAGTGGTAATAAAATTTTTACATCTCCTCGATGATAAAACTCTGACAGCCGGATGGAATTAAAATGACCGCAGGATGAGCCGGTGGGTTGTAACTTGTGAAAATTCAGAAGTCACACATGGTCATACGACTGTAGAAAATTGATATTGTCAGTATAAAGTAACGCTCTATACAGCTGCCATCATAACCACTCCATTAATCAGCCAGCAGGGTCTTGCTTTTCTTAGTCTGGGTGACTTTTTTCCCTCCTCCTGCACGCAGTGTAGAGAGGATGGAGAAGTTCCACCACCCAGGCTGAGTAAATAGTTTACAGACTTTTCCAGAGCATCCCACATTTTGTGGTTTGAGAAATGTTTTTAAGGATATGCAAGTCAGGAGACTAAATCAGGAGAGAAAGAGGAATCAAATATCAGCATAGAAAATCATGGATATCTGTATTAGGACAGAGTGCCACTGAGTTTGGTGAAAAACAGAAGGCAATATGTAACACAGCCTGAAAAACACAGGCATGGCCAATCTAATCCTAAAAAGGCTTAAGTCGGAAATATTGTTCAGGAGGTCGGCAGATAGTGTGTTGAACCCCACATGCCTCCAGCATAAAGACCTCCTCATAATTCTAGCTGCATGGAAAAAATGAATGGTAAAGCTTTCATGTTTTCCTAATACGGTTATATATAATAGAGAATATATATACCATTAGGAAATGTGTTGCAGACTAAGATGGCAAGGCAAATTAGCTACTTTTCTGAAAATTATGGATGTGCCACAAACACAGACTCTCAGAATAGCTCCTCATAAATAATGGTACACCAACAACCTCTTCACTCCTAGCTATGTCCTTTAAACTCCTCTGCACACATGGGTAGACAGTGGGGGGATGGGATGGGTTTTTGACTGCGCTGAGTGGAGAGCACACTAGGACGAGTGAGAAATCGATAGGTTGAAGGAGGACACAGAAGGGGAGAGAGTGAGAGAGTGAGTGGGGGGTTATGGGAGAGAGAGACAAACAGACTTAGGGTGAGAGACAGAGATATGGAGGAGGGAGGAGACAGAAATAGGGAATGTAAGAGAGAGAGAGCGAAGGCTGTGAGAACAGAAGGATGGAGAGATCGCAGAGCCGTTGCTCAACCTGATCCACCAGCTATTGATCGCCTCTGAACACACGGCCATTAATACCGGCATTCTTCAAGCACACAGCACACACTCGCTACACACACCTCTCTCCCTCTCTCCTGCAACTCAGGCTTATTTATATGCTGCCTTTCCTACTTTAGAAGGCAGCAAGGCTGGGCAATATATGACTCCGTAGATAAGAGTATTGTGAATGACGTGCAAATGAGTTTTATTGTAAGCACCCTGATCAATTAAGAAACCAAGGCATTTACATGATTCAACGTGTAAGGAATAAAGTAATACTAAGACAGGATTCATTTTTGCATGAGGAGGTAATGGAATTATTAATGTTCTCAGTGATTTTAGAACCCCCAAACACCCACTCACTGGATCTGCTAAATTAGTCATTTTCAGGGACTGCACACTCTGGTGTCCATAAGGAATACGGTGCATTTTACAGTTAAAAAAACACAGAAATGACTCCAGGTTACATTAATCCCATGGGACGTAGGGGTGTAACCGTAATGACCGACGGTGACTGAAGCCACTGTTGATTGGAAGTTAAGGACAGGACCCAAGTGTAGAGAATGGAAGGGCACGGAATAACACATGTAGCAGAGGTGGGTCCATGGTGAGTGGGATTAATACTTGTGCCACTGGGGTGGAGGGTGAGCGATTCACTGCTGAGCCACTGAGCCGGAATACGAGCGGTGGTTCAGCGCTGAACCTCTTACAGGGAGGGAGCCCAAAAAGAGGTGGAGAGAAGAAAAAGAAAAAGCACACACAGCCAGGAGAGAGATCAGACTGGCGGACCCAGACAGGGCTAACGGAAAGGTTCCCTCTAGGAGAAAGGAAGATAAATGTAAGAACAGATGTGGGTGCGCCTAACTAGACATCACAAGAAAATATGTGAAAAGATTACATTTTATAATGACTTTTTGGAGAAACAGCAAGCTAAATTTTTTCCTGAGCTACCTGTATATACAATGAGGGAGGAGTAATCGCTACAAATGTCCAGTCAACAAATGTCTGGTGGTGCAGGGCACCCCTCTTGTCTCTCCCACTGATCCAATCTAGCATTTAACCATTTGAAAACACCAGCCATGTTAGAGCGCATTAATGTGCATAAATACCGACAACAGCACCGTTCAGGGTCTTATCGGTCTTACTGCAGTACCGACCAGTCAGGAACCGGTACCAGTTTAGCACCAGTCCCCATTACCCATCCTGGTCAAACATTACAGACAACCTGTGGTAATTACACTACCCCACCCCACCATGTAAAACTAATCCTGCCTGAATAGTACTCAGTACTGAACAGTATCAATAAGATTTAAGAATTTAACAACACTAGGCATGTCATGATATGTAATAATATTAATTTTTTTTCTGACATCTGATATGTTGGAACAGGCAAAAAGGAACCCACATTTAAAGAATACCATTAAAAATGAGTAATTTTTTATTAAAAAATTCACACAATGCACTGCACGAAACCGTAAATTGTGATGTAATTCATCGTGATATTAAATTTTACTAGATTGTCCAGCTCTACATGAAAACATTTAACTGAATAGTAAACATTTGAGGTAAACCAGCTCAAGGTCAAATTTATCATCTTGGTGCTTTGCATGCAAATACCTTTACTTCAGCTGCAGATTTTTTAATGTTTGAATGTAATCTCTCTCCTCACCCGCCTCCACCCAGCTCCCTCTCTGCCTCTCTCCACAGCTAACTTGGACCATCTGTTCTGTGTAGGCTGAATGTGCACTGTCATGGGGTTCTGATTACACAGGAAAAGAGAAACACACTCCACTTTGTAAAGCACAATGCTACACCCTGACTATCATTCTCCAGTCACTGAGGATCATCACCATGTTCCTTCCCGTCACCTGCTCTGAAGTCTTCACCTCACAGCTCCTCCAGGCTGGATGTGGGTTGGTTGGAAAAGTCCACAATAATGGACCTGAAGCACATACTTATTTATTCTGAGAAGGCAAAGTGTGAATCTGACAAACTAGGGGTGGGCGTGATTATTTAAACATGACATTACCTTATGAAGTGTCCAACAGATCAAGAATGCAAACTTTTGGTACACACCTCTATAACTTGGTTAATTCTTTAAAAAAACAGATACAATGGGTTATCTAAGTGTGGGTCTAGTCATTGGGAGAACGCAAGTTTGATTCTCCAGCAAAGCCACAGCCATCAGTGGAGTCCAAGAGAGCATAATTAGCTTTGATTTCAGTGGGTGCTTAGGATGACCTTTGCTCCCCACATTATCCAGCACAATGCTAATCAATGTGGACGTCTGATGACAACAGAAATGGTGGAGTTCTCATCATGTTCAGGTATCCAATGATGCTGAATTAGCAGCAGTTCATAAAGACATAGCAGCTTTTTAACCTTCATTCTCCCAGTGATGGCCAGTGTGTGACTGGTGGAGTCCTACCTAGCAGGTGGAGTGGGGATTTGCAATTGTGAAGAACCTTTTGAAGGTACACAATGTAATGGTTCTTTACCAATGTACAGAATCTATTAAGAGCCATTACATTATTTACAGGTTACATCCAGTTCTCTTACTGTCCACAGCATTTTGTGCATAAAGCACAGTGCATTTAGCATTAAGCATTTTCTGAATATTTCTTAAGTGTTTTATTTTGACTTTTATTTGACTTATGCAGTATTTTATACTGTGTTTGTCTTTGTGCCTCTGTGTGTCTGTGCAGTTGTAGCAAAAATAATTTGCTCAGGGATCAATGACATTATCAGTTTTGTGATTCTGATTTTATGTTTCTGACTCACTCAAACATATCATTTTGTGACTATTATTTATTGCTGCTGCACCACTTTGTCTTCTATGTTTTTGTGCATCATGTCTTATGTTCTGTCTGCGAGGGAGGGGTTTTCAAGTAAGAATTTCATTGTGCTCTGTACGCTGTACTTTGTACATATGACAAAAAACTTCAACTTCAACTTCATTTACCCAAATTCTTCTTTTAAGAACCATCCACTGAACTGTTCTTTAGGGAACCAAAAATGGCTCTTCCACAGCGCTATGCAAAGAACCCTTCCTGAAACCTGGAAGAGGGTGGAGTTTAATAAGGTTGGAATTTTAAAGGGTTAAATCTTAAACAAGTTCTTCACATTTGCACATCTCATTTACAAAAATGGTTATTTAAAGAAACACCAATTAAAAGGTTTTTTAGAAAATCAAAAGTGGTTCTAAATAAATAATAATTACAAATATTTCATGAAATATTTTGTTAATATTTCATATAAATAAGAACATGAAATACCCTCTAGGAGAAACATTAAAATTTGTTGGCTTTAAAAAGCGGTCATTCAGATGCTTAGAACATCTTAAAAAAATGCTTCAAATACCCATCCCTACTGCACAGACACACCTGGAGAAGAGAGAAAAGTCCCTTAAGGAGGCCCTCTGA
Source organism: Brycinus macrolepidotus (assembly GCA_037974445.1). NCBI lineage: Eukaryota > Metazoa > Chordata > Actinopteri > Characiformes > Alestidae > Brycinus > Brycinus macrolepidotus. Next base: position 4,008,667 of record JBBPCZ010000040.1, on the reverse strand, counting down.
CTTGGGCAAAGCCAGTAAGAGCCATACTGCCAAACAATCAAACTATACAGATAACCAAGACAAATATTTATAGAAAGAATCGAGTTTGGCACATGGGACCCTCAATAACACCTTGTGATCCTTGCAACTTGTGCATCTAATTCAGAATGACTCTAATGAGGAAGCGGCTCTGCTGCACAGAGTGAGAACACTCTTTGCTCTAATTAGTCTTTATCAATATATAAAAACCTGATTCTACCAGGCTAACACAAAACATTTCGGAAGTTACAAGCGGTGGACGAGGCCAATGTTAGTGCTACGCTGCTGCACTTACCAGAGGCAGCCTTAGCAGTGGAGGCAGGTGAGCATGAATCAATTAAAAATGCATTACACAAAGCTTGTCCCCCAACAAAGACCTTTTAATTAGTTGCAAATTTACACTGTCACTTATCTTCCACTCAGCCACATTAGCAGGCCCAGTGACTGTCTGGGAACCGGGAAGCGCGGGAGATAAGGCGCTGCTGACGACAAGTAAAAACCTTTTCCAGGATAAAGAGCACTTGTACTGCACACTGCTTTAAAAATTGGGGTCCAACTGATAGGAATAATTTGTCACCAGCACAATTTTAAGGAACTAGACATTTCCATAACCAATAATATCAACCTGTCATTTCACACGGACAAAAATTAAACTCCAAAAGTTTTAGTTAAACAATGTTTCACTGACTGAGATACAATTTGGTCTCTAGGTCTTCCTTAAGCGCTCTAAAACAGATGTTGTCTACTTGGTCCATGAGGAGCAGCCTCAAATAACCAAGATCTAACGTGAGCCCAGCCCTGAATGCAGGCTGTTAAGGGAACCAGCTCCTGCTGCATCACTTGGGAGGTGCATCTAAAGATCAGCTCTGCGTTCACATCCATAGGCAGTAATCCGAAACCAGAGCACCAGTGGAACGGGTCAAGGCTGAGCCCTAAGTGATGATGCAACCATAGTATATAGACCTGTCATCAGCCCAGAAGAGTTTGGCATGGTCTTGGCTACAGACCGCTCAACTGTCTGCAGAGCACAACTCTATTCATAGCCACTCACAAGAAACCCAAACATACAGAAGCCATACCAAACTCCTGTTAAGGACCAAATATGCACAGTACTGTGCAAAAGTCTTAGGCACCTATGCAAATAGTTTAAAGCCATTTTTCTCAGCGTGTGATAAAATCTAAACAGTTTTAAATATTATCTGAAGAGGCATCTAAGACTAAATACTGTTCATAGATATTCTTTCTGCAATCCTCCCTCAAATGCATGAGGAAGAAAAATGCATTTTGCATTTTTCATGGGCATTTTAATTTAGTTTTGCACATAATATGAGGGACGAATGTATTCTATTTGTGGTATCAGTGTTCACACTGCAAGTTACATGCTTGGTAAAGTTTCTGACCAAGCTGCATTTACTCACTTATTCAAAATGGTTGTCATAGGAATGTCATAGTAATGACATGAGGGCAGGTAAAAGTATCATTTTCTTTTGCAGATTTTGACCCAAAGAACTCCCACACAACGAATGACACTAAAATAATTGAAAATCCGATATGACTGGTCTGAATCGCATGTCCAGAGATCCAGCTTGCAGAAGCTTTGAAACCATGTGAATCTGACTGAAAAAAGCTGTGTGTTTAGGTGGCTGTTTGCCATTCAGGATGCAGAAAATCTTACCAGCAAATCGGATATGCCAGAAAAATTGGATTTGAGCCACCTGTCGAAACACAGCTTAAGTTCCTCCATGGTGTCTTTCCAGAAGACTTCTGCCGAGAGTCCCTATCAGGTAATTGTCGGTTTATTTTTTTGCCTGGAGGTTATAAATTCCCATTTCTGGGTGTCCGGTTCGATGTTTCATCCTGTAGGACATGTGGCACCATGCCTCGAAAGATATTCCTCCTCGGAAAGAAATTGGAGAGGAGTAGAAAAATCAATATGGAGAGAAGCTCGTCTTGAGAAGTGACTCGAGAATATTTGTTTTTGCTTTGACTCATTATTGAGGAGGCCCACCAGGGCAGAGGCATGGTGCAGGTATGCGCGCTTTATTTGTAATGTCAGAGGATTCTCTGGTAAACCAAGATTCTGATTAAAGCATTACAATATAGCCCTGAAGCCACAACCTGCGTAACATGCAGACATTAGAGGCAGCCACGGCTGGAGGGCCCAGAATCTGTCATTAGCTGCTAAGTGCAGGGAGAGGTCAGGGAGCATCAGAGAGAAAGAGAGGGAGGTAGAGCTCCCATAGGCAGGGAAAAAACAGGAGGACGAAGTGAAGAGAGAAAGACAGAAAGAGGGGGTCCTGGCAGAGTCCACATGCTCCAGTGACAAAGAACAGCTGGCTAACTGTTTATTCAGCATCCAGACTCCACATGCTACCGTCCCATTGTTCAAGTACAGAGCCACACTGCTGCAACAGTACTGGCAACTGTATCAACCTGCCTGGAAAGAGAAAACAGGCATACTCATATTAAAGAGAAAGTTCGGTCAAACCAACTTTCAGACAATGTAGGACATCAACTTTCGGACAATGTAGCCTCGTTTACACTTGGCGCTGAAATGCATCCCATATCTGGATGACTGTAAGTCAATATACACACATTATAAACAAGTGTAACTGTGTTTGTGATCTGACTGTGTCCACATCACAAAGGTACCAAGCACATATTGTGACCAGATCCATAAGTGTGTTCGTAGTAGAGGATATTAAACCAAGAGATCTGATTTCAGGACCTAGTTCTCACAATTTGTTTCCTCAAATCGTATGTTGCTTTAAATAAAAGTGTCTACCAAATGAATGTAATGAAATGTTATGCAATGGTATACCGGTCTAGATTTTTGTCATAGGCTACACACCACATATAAGCACAAATATTGTAACATACAAACAGTGCAAAACTGTAACATAAACGCAAAAATGTTGGCTTGTTTGCCAGAATGGTTGAGACAATACAAATGAAGTAGTCCATCACTTCCAGCTGTGTAACACACAACACAGACTACCGTCTAAGGTCTTATTTGTGGTCGACATAACAGAGTGGAAATAACAGTCGATCTCTAATAGCTAGCATTTAGCCTAGCATGGATGCCAGCTTCCATGCCGTGCTTCTGTTTTGTTTTGTACCGCCTCCCTCAACTGGCTGTATCACATGATGCTTCAGAATTGGAACCTAGTCCACACAACAAGCTGAGAGACTCTACAGCTTGTCAGTCATTACTAATAATGTGAACTTGTACCGACGTACAGCAATGCCTGATGGTCAAATAAAGTTGTGTGCAAAAGTTTTACCATTCCCAGCCCCCCTTGTTACTTTAGAATTAAAAATAAGTTAATACATCCACTACAGTAAAATGTCATTTTGTGTAAGTTTTTGTACACAATTTCTATTCATTTGCTAAAAAAAACACACTGTAACATGATTCATACCACAACCAACAGGATATACATTTTTGGCCATATCATAATAGTGATAGGAGGTTGAATATGAACAGAACCTTAGTGTTATCGATAAAAAATTGACAAAAACTACCGATGGTTTTGTACTACTTCAATGTCATAGATAACCATTTTCATACTGTATCAGAAACGAAATAAACAAGGCTAATTAAGACACCCTGGCAAAGTCTGAGACAAGTGTGTGATGATTTAGACATGCAGTTTTTACACTGCTATTTGGTGGGGTATACCAAGTAACCTTTTAGCCACTAGAAGCCTTAAAAAACTAAAGTAGAAAACTTTGGACACCAAACATGTCTTGGCTGATGGACAAAATTTGAGGTAAGGGGGGGGGGGGGGAATTGAGTTTTTTGCTAAACTTTATAAAGTCCATTTCAAGTTTGTAGTCATTCCTGCAGCAAGTCTGGGTGAAACAACCAAGCCACTGAAGCGGGAGAGAAAATGGCAAGTGCTCTTAATCTTTGTCTCAATCACACTTTCTTTCCTTCAGCCTCTCTTTCATCTAGGCCAACTGCTAGTCCCTTGCAGAACTCGGCTCATAGTTACAAACTGAAAAGCCAGAGAGGCTCCAAGCCTGCCATTATCTTCCTCGGTATGCCAGCCAGTGAGTCATCATGAAGCTTGTGGAGTACATCCCAGTTTAGATGGCGGGTAAAAAGATTGCTATGGAGGCACAACATTTGGTTCAACTCCAGGGTAAATAAAAGCATGTTTGGGTTTGTTTTATTTTTTTTACTTTTTTCCCCCCAGTCTACTCATGAGAAGAGTCAAAAGGCACCATCTGTTTGGACAGGCGACCCATACTGACCATGTTCTGTCCCCAGAGGGGTAACCCAGTTCAGTCTGGGTCGGGGAGTCGCACTTTCATATTGTGCATTGAAATGTGTTTTATAACCAAGGGTTAACAATTCAAATTCACAATGGCCTGTGACAGGGGCTGAATACACAAAGTTGTGAGTAAAATATGTAGCAGCAGATTGGCTACTGCCAAAACAAACATGCAACACCATAAGGAGCTTCTCTTTACATTAATGATGAGGCTAACAGTTTATTTGAGCATTCAACATTATAAAAGTACGATATCTGAAATGAAGGCTGTACTTTATAGTCTCCAGATCTAATGCTCTAGCCACAAGCTAACATGTTAGCCCTAAGCTAAAGCACTAGCAACAAGCTAACATGCTAGCCACGATACAACAATACGCCGCAATTCAATTTGATACAATATGTAGTATTTTTACAACAGTCAGCAGAAACATTAAAACCACCTGCCAAATATTATGTAAGTTCCCTTTGTGCCACCAAAACAGATCTGATCTGTGGAGGCATGGACTCTACAAGACCTCCGTGTGCTGGGGTATCTGGTAACAAGACATTAGCAGCGGACCGGTTATGTAAATTGCATGGACTGAACTAGTTTGTCCAGCGTATCCCACTGATGCTCAATCTGAGATCTGGATAATCTGGAGACCAAGTCAGCACCTGGACTCAACAGGTGTCATTGTAATGAGATAATCAGTGTTTTTCACTTCACCTGTCAGTGGTTTTAATGCTGTGGAAGTTCAGTGTACATTGTGAATATTTAACCATTTAATTGATTCTTTGTGTACGCTTCTATGTAACATTTAGATGATTATTAGATGTAACATTATTAGATGTAACGTCTAATAATGATTTAAGTCCATTTTAACATTTAAAAATGTATTTTAAAAATTGTAATTATTCTGCATCTGGCACAATTGTGCTTTTGTAATTTTGCACTGTGTTATTTGCTAAACAGACAGATCAGATGAACAGTCAGTTGCATCACAGTCAGTCAGCCAGAAAATCTAACAATTTTAATCTAACAATTTATTGCTTCTTATATTGCCATCACAATATCCTTTATGAAACATGCATTTTATGCACACATTGTGCAACCTTACTAGGTACTAGGCAGATATGCGCATTAAGGAGGAGTACCACTACCATACAAAGTCCCTGCTTATGACATTGTGCCCTTCCTTATTCCAAACTCCTCCACAAGCCAAGCTCTGAGCAGATGGAGTCATCAGGGGTCCGTCTCGAATCAAACTGAATTTGTGCTTGTTTATCAACGCCCTCTTATCCAGCAGGACGTTCGAGTCTGAGGCTCCACTTTCACTTTCATGCACTGCTCTAATACCAGAGTCATAAATTATACATGCAGAAACAGTGAGCCGGCGATGGCGCTAGCACTCGCTGTTAATCTTGTTAATACCGACACTGAACAAAAAAGAGGCGGAAATTATAGGCCATTACTGCTGATAAGCGGCTCTTCCAACGCCGCTCGCGCAGTCATTTGGCCCCTTCTTCACAGAGGATAGTGGGGAGAGCGTACTGTGATTGACCCCAAATTGGATTTTAAATGGGGTTCCAGAGTGTGAGCGCAGAAGAGCGGCACAGAGACAAAGAGTGAGGGGCTGGAAGACAGCGTTGGTGGGGTGATCAGTATTCTGACGACAGGACCGGGGATACAGCAGTCCAGACAGGGAGCTTCACTCAAAATATCATGAGGTCTGCAAAGTAGGAGTGAGCGGATTAATTCTGAGGCATCAGTGTCCTCAATCCTGACAATGCCTTGAATACATACATATATATATATATATATATATATATATATATATATATATATACCAAAAATATGCACGTAAATATATATACAGGGTAGGCCACGGATAAGTATTGGAATGCGATTACAAAATCTGAAATGAAACGCTGGGGCCGGGGAACGTCAGGGGTTGCTGACTTGTGGGTAAATGAATAAAAACAATCCACTTGCTTGTTCATCTTGTCATACTATCGCCAGAGGCGGGCTACTTATCCATGGCCCACCCTGTGTATATATATATACACACACACACACAAACACATATACATACTGGTACTGGCTTGCTTAAAGTCCCCGACTCTTCAATGGACGGTACATCTTTTAGTGTTGTGGCTCCCAAGCTATCAAACTCCCCTTCCTCAGAATCTTTAAAATGCTTCCTCTCTTGCTTCCTTCAAAACCAAACTAAAAACGTATCTTTCCTCTCAGTGTTAAGTCTCTGCTTCTAACTTTACCGCTACTGTACTCTGTTGTTGTAATTTGCTCTGTTCAATGTTTGTTGTTTTTGTCTACCACTGTCTGTTAAATATTGCTTCTTGTTCTATTTCTGAACTATTTTTAAAGCAACTTTGTGTTTGAGAAAGGCACTGTGTAAAGAAAACTTATTATTGTTCTGATGTATTGGAAATACTCCCATTTGGTTTGGAAGTGGCATCTGTCTAGACCATGTAGGAGGCAGGACATGACGTGATCACAATTTGTGTTCATAATTTGGCCATTAACTACCAAGCCTCTTGTCATTCCTTGAATCCGTCTGACAATTTCACGACAGAAGTTCCTGAACTTCAACATCTCTCCAGTTACACATTTTCACTGCCGTCTTCATATAAATTCTTCTTCTTCACCCTGGGATGTTTGTTTTCTTTTGGTTTCACACCAGTCACATCATCAACACGTCCGCTCACTCGCTGTGAATTCTCTGGACAAAGACCTGCTCTATTCACACACGGACTCAATCGGACATTTCACAGACTTCGTACTATGAACCTATGCGTTTCATGTCCGGTCCAACTGATGTGGACATTTGCGCTCTCACATGCAGCTCCTTTGGGTGATGTTTAGAAAAGTTCAGGGTTGCGGGGAATTTTCTGAAAGTGGCTCCAGACTGCATAAACACTGACCTGCTTCTGACTGTATCAACACAACAAACAGCATGACATTTAGAGGTGGGACTGAACCTAGAAAGAGGCGAGAGGGGTCTGAGGTTTGAAAGATGATTTACATGCGGCATCAGACCTCTCGCCCATGCATTATTCATTCCCTTTATTGACGGTAGGGGATTCTATTAAGCCATTCCCTTACACTCCTGCGGCACAACAGCCCGATGCCTTTCTACCACAGGGCTGATCCAGTGACTCTATTTCAGCACTCAGTCTGTGAAATGCAATATTGGTTAATCGAATCCATTTTTATGCTATTGCGGCGCTTAAATAAACTGTCAGTGGAGGTCACATCCATTGGCGCATTCAAACTAACTGGAACACAGAACAAAGACAATTACTCGCGACAGCAGGGGCCGTGGTGTCCTCGACACCGTTATGGATTATAGATGGCTTCTGCTGTTGTTTGATCAACATGATTAGGAAGAAAAATTCACTAGAAAATCCGTCTGATCCTTTACTCTGAATAGAAAAGTTGCCTTGACAGATCCCTTCACTCTTTCCTGGCAGCAGAAAAGAAAGATTAAGCACTTGCAGACATATTTCCCTGATTTCTTAACAGTCTGTCGGAAGCACACAGGCCGCACTTCAGATAGCAGGCTGTTCTCAGCCCCGCTCACTCACCTGCAGCAACATGAATGCTTTCATCTCTCTCCTCCGCACTTTCATCTACCTCCTCTGCCTCTCTTAGCACCTCTAATCCCTGTAACACATCCACACACGGCCTGCCATCTCCAGAGTTGCAGCACCCAGCCAACCTCTGACACCAATCACTGGGGAAAATGTTCATAATCAATGCCTTTTTGGCCAAATTCCGTTTCTGAAAGGACAACATGTAGGCCTACATTTGGCTTGATTTATAAAATGACTTTAATTACAGGGCTGCAGGGTTTTGGAATTACAAGCAATAGCACTTAAAAAGGGCAATTTATTAAAGCACATTAACACTCCAGTATTACAACTGTTTGAAAGGGTTTTAGTGTTCTGTTTCTGAGGCTGTGAATGATATGCATCCATATGCTCGCATTAATGTTGCACTTTACAGGGGTAAACAATTCATTCAGCAGTGATAAAAACACTTAAATCAATAAATTCAGACACTGTCTCACCTGCAATGCTCCTCTTGCATATACAAACATACATTAACTTAAATGCATGCAAGGCTGATGCTGGCCTCTTGTCTGTTGCCTTAGACAATCCTCTGTCCAATGCTTAGTGACACGACTTGCAATTACTCGATTCAAATGAATCAATTCATGTGTTCATTGCAGAAGAATCAGTGGATATTTTTGAATTGTGAATAAAAACAGTGTCTCATAAAGTTGTCCCGCTATGTGAACATTCTCCAAAAGGGGGAACTATTAGAGCTCTCGTCACTTTTGTTTGCATCACTGAAAGAGAGGAAACCTACCCCAGTAGGATGTATGTTCATAGTTACAAATATAATTTATAATAAGGGAAATCTGTTGGCTGTTCTAAGCAAAGGCAGCGTAAAACTCATTTCGATTAAATAACAGAGTAAAAAAAATTAAATCAGGTCCAAAAACATTTTGGGTATAGGGTTGCAGCAAACAGTTATTTCAGTTTCAAGCATGTTTTTTAGCATAAAGGACACTGACAAGAGAAGAGAACAGCTCCTA
>JBBPCZ010000040.1:3979792-3991561 GCA_037974445.1 Brycinus macrolepidotus | reverse complement strand
TTCCCCAAACTGTGTCCACAAAGTTGGAAGCATGGTGTTGTCCAAAATGTCTTGGTCTGCTGAAGCATTAAGATTGATCTTCACTGGGAGTAAGGGGCCTAGTCCAAACCCTGAAAACAGGTGTGTCCTAATACTTTTATCAATATAAATTATAAATATGTATACGCACACACACACACACACACACACACACACACACACACACACACATTCTATATATATGTGTGTATATATTTATATTATGATATTTCCACCCAGCCCCACCCTGCACTGAACACAGCATTAACACACTACGCCTAGATAGATAACGACACAAACGACTAGACCTCTGGGCAAAAAGTATCTACTTGTTATTAGATTTACAGGTACAGCACAAACTGCTGAGTAAAAATGATTTAGACGTGGGTTAAAAAAGCAGCCACGTATAAGCCCCCCCCGTTCCGCCGTAACCGCTTCACGCTGAGCCCACTAAATGGAACATAGCTATGGAATTTCAAAGGAAGCCTTTAAAATAATGTCTGAAAGGTGATCTGGCTCCAGCTGGGAAGGAGGCCAAGTCCAGCGTGAGATACGCTGCAGAAATGAGGCGGCGGGGAAAAGTTCTTTAGGATAGAGGGGCCAGAGAGAGGCCGAGGCATTTGCATGACAATGAGGCTCTCATATGCAGCGATTATGATTTCCGCACTGCTCTGTAGAGATCATTAGCCCCAGCCTCATCAAGGCACCGTGTGTGTGTGTGTGTGTGTGTGTGTGTGTGGTTGGGGGTGGGGGGGTGGGGGGCAGGGGGTTGACTTTGTTTCTTTCTTTTATCCCACAGACTGGAGGGATGGCGAGTGGCGTGGCTAATGCAAACGACTCCACTTAATCACAATCCGTGCTCCATCGACAGGTCAGCTGCTGGCTCTGCACACTCCAGCCGGTGGAATCCATCACCCCACGCTGCTGAGCCTCACACTTCCCACTGTCCGCACAGAAGAAGCTGCACTTGCAGAAGTTAGCATCAGCATTAGCATTAGAAGCATCATCACTGACGCTCCCAGGAAAGTGTTGGAGACTTCATTACTGAGCCGTAGGAAAAGATACTCATTATTTCTTCACGAGACGAACGATGAAAAAAAAACTCCTTCACTAACTTTCTCTGTCTCTTTTCACTGCCTCACTCATTCTTTAATTTCCTCACACTCTTCTCTCGTTCTTTCCACTGCTACTCTCTTTCTCTCACTTGTTTCCTGTCTTTATTTTTCTTTCTCTCTCCACCCTCCACTTTTACCCCACTTCTCACTATTTTCCCCATCTCTGCTTCACTCTGTTTTTTTTCAGTACTTTTTTCTTTCTCTCTCTCTTCACCTCTCGCACTCTCATTTTTTCCCTGCTCTTTTTGTCCGCTTCATTTTTGACTTTTCTTTCTTTACCTGCCTCTCTTTTAAACTCTCTCTCATGCGTTTTATTGTCTCCTCTTGTTTTCTACCTCACTCTTTCTTGATGTTTGTTTCTCTCTTCTCATCCTCTTGCTTGTTTTTTGTCTTTCTTTCTTGTGTATGTCCTTCTTTTCCGGCCAGTCTCTTTCCATCTTTCTCCTTATCTTCCTCTTTCTCTTCATTCCTCTCTATCTCTCCATTTGTTACTTCATAACTTTGTTACTTAATCTCTCTCTCTCTCTTTCTCTCCACCCTGTTGTTGTCATCTTTTTGTCTCTTTCTTTCTCTCTTGTTCTCTGCCCCTCCCTTTCCTTGTTTCTGCTGTCTTTCTCTTTTTCATCTTCAATTCCCTGCATCTCTCTTTCTTTAAGTCTGTCAGAGACTTGTCACCCCTGTAACTGTTTGTTTCAGCTGCTGAAATCATTACAATTCAAACTGACCTCTCTACCTGCCTCTCTACCTCACTGTATCTCACACCTGCCTCTCCAACTCACTGTATCTCACCTGCCTCTCTACCCCACTGTACCTCACCTGCCTCCCTATCTCACTACCCCATTGTATCTCACCTACTTCTCGACCTCATTGTATCTCACCTGCCTCTCTACCTCACTGTATCTAACCTGCCTCTCCAACTCACTGTATCTAACCTGCCTCTGTACCTTATTGTACCTCACCTGCCTCACTACCTCACTGTACCTCGCGTGCCTCACTACCTCACCTGCTTCATTGCCTCTCTACCTCACTCCCCCTCTACCTCGCTGTACCTCACCTGCCTCTCTGTCTCACCTACCTCTCGACCTCACTGTATCTCACCTGCCTCTCTACCTCACTGTATCTCACCTGCCACTCTACCTCACTGTATCTCACCTGCCTCTCTACCTCACTGTATCTCACCTGCCACTCTACCTCACTGTATCTAACCTGCCTCACTACCTCACTGTACCTCACCTGCCTCACTACCTCACTGTACCTCACATGCCTCTCTACCTCACTGTATCCCACCTGCTTCTTTGCCTCTCTACCTCACTCGCCTCTCTACCTCACTGTACCTCACCTGCTGTCGGCCATTTAAGTCTATGTATCACCCAGCAAACTAACACACCACACTTTACAGCACAGATATTCTATTCCGTTACATTTTGCACACTGCACAGATCGCACTTCTGTTTGTAATGTTTGTAATATTTCTGAGGTGGAATATTCTTTTTTTCTGTATATTTTTATTACCTTAGTTTAGCCTTTCTACATTTTTCTTTAATTTAATTAAAATTATTTGATTACTTTAGTGCACAGTCTTACAGGTCAGGGGCTCATTTCGCTACATGCTGTACTTGTAAAACTATGTATGTGACAAAGAATCTTGAATCTCGAATCCTGCTCTGCTGGCTGTGTGAACAGAGCACACTTTACTGCTTAAATTCCACTCTGCAGGCTCTGCTGTGGATGTGGAGGGAGGCTCAGCGGAGCATTCTGCACCAGTTTAATCCCTTCATAAACAACACATAACATCATTCACCACACAACAGCTCTCACACACAGACACACTCTAACACAAAAAGACACACACGCACTTCATGGAGCCCTCGTGCTTCTCAGGGCCTCTCTGACTCTAGGCTGGTTGTTTCTTTATTGGATAGGAGGTAAAAAAAAAAGAAAAAAGAGAGAGACAGAGAGAAAACAAGTTCCAGACATAGTTTACTGCTTCTTCTGTAAGCAAACCAGTCTCACTTCGGCGAGCAACTCGAGCGATTGTGCTTGATTTTCAGCAGCAGCGGGAACACACAGCCTGCTGTTATACTCTGCCTCTGTCCAAGTGTTTCCTATGGGCCCGTCCAAGAGAAACATTTACACAGTGATTCATAACAGTAGTGTGGATGCGACAAGAGAGCGAGGCCTGTAGCAAGAGGCTGGACCTCACACACACGCACACACGAACACACACACACGGACACACGGACACACACACACACACACACACACGCACGCACAAATATACACGCACATATACTCATGCACACACACATGCACATACACGCATACATACAAGCACACACACATACACATGCACGCACACATACAAACACACACGCACACACAATATGGACATCATATGTATTTCTCATTTAAATCATGTATATATGTATATAAAATAAGACCATTTAATACTAACATGTAATAATACTATGCACTAACACTGTCTCAGTATCTACAGTAGTGTGAAAAAGTCTCGATGATTAACAATTTCTCTGAGCAGCACATGACGTGTTTGTTAGCCTAACCATTCCCAAAGCTCTCCTTCAGGAAGGTGAGCAATTAAAGTTTCCACATATACACAGACATACAGACACACCAATCAGCCATAATGCCTAATATTGTGTAGGTGTATGATCAGCTTAGTTTGTCCAAAACATCCTACAGAAGCTGGACTGGAATCTGAGGAATTTTAGGTTAAGGCAACACCTTGAGCTCTTTGTTATGTTCCTCAAATTATTCCTGACCAACGTTTGCAGTGTAGCAAGGCACACTATCCTGCTAAAAGAGGCCACTGCCATTGTTGCTATGCAGGGGTGGAGCTGGCCTGTAACAATGTTCAGGTTGGTGGAACGTGTCAAAGTAATGTCCACATGAATTACAGGACTCAAGGTTCCCCAGTAGATCATCACCCAGAGCATCACACTGCCTCTTCCCCAGGGAAAAAAATGTACCCGCACCCAGCTGTCAAGATCATGTGAAAGAAAACATATGATATGATCCACCACCCATATAATACCTGCTCACTAGTGGTTCCTGATCATTAATGAACATGAGAATGAGGCCAATAAGCAATGCAGAGAAACAAATTACAGACTATATTGTATAATTGTAAACTACGACATGCACCTATATAAGACATATGATAACCTTGGTCTTCTGAAAAAGTCAGGTGCTGAAAACGTACAGAAATATACACACTACCGGAACATCCACAGAACTTTAACCACACCTCAGTCACTCTAATGCCCACCAACACAAGACATGTCACGCTCAGTCACACCCTCACAACTTGACCCCAACAGTGTGTGGAGAAACACACACACACACACACACACACACACACAGATACACACAAACTCCCTACTCAGTGGAAGTTCAGCCCGTGTGAATTGACAGAGCAATCAGAGTTTATTGGCTGGGCACTTGAGTGATTTGATTGCGGTAGACTGCATTAGAGGCAGCTCAGCGGCCTGGGAGCCTCGCGCCCCTCGTTTACCGGCGGGACTCTGTGGAGAGAGGCAATCTGCCTCAGCCAGTACAGACTAGTGAGGGAGACACAACGATCGATAGAGCGATGAGAACTCTCACACACACACAGCAAGGCTATAGCAAGCGTTGAAGAAAACAGATGTAGGTAGCTATCACCAGTGGGGATATGTGTGATTATCTGAATATGATTTCCTAAGTCATCGTAGTACTTGTTTGTTGAACTGGATGAACAAAAGTCAAGTCAAGTTTATTTATGTAGCCCATTATCATACACTCAACGTGCTTTACAGGAATAGAATCAAAATATCTGGCATAAAAGTAGTAAGAAGAAAAAAATAAAAGAATAAAAGTACACATAGAAAATCAGTAAAAAGATAAAAAGTACAATGGAGTCACAGATAATTAACACAAGGCAGAGGAGAAAAGTCTGGTTTTTAGAGCAACAATAGGTGCAGATATGATATTGATAAGCATATTGATGTTTAGTTTTCATGTAGTAGAATAAAATAATGTGGTAGGATTAAAAAACTGAGCATTAAAGTGTACCAAAGTGTGTTCTCTGAAGAGGATGTGTACTTACTTTCACTGAGATCAACAAAACATGTCATTTGACTTGGGACGTTCATATATTTGCACACAACTGCACAGCTAAAACACAAAATAAGTTGCTAAATCTCTTCCTATGCTTGCTCTAAGCCTTATTGTGACCTTGCCAACACAGACCAGACCAGACCAGCAGGAATCTTCAGTGCAGAATGAACAGGGCCCCAACAATTCCAATCTACAGTCTTCACACTGACAGGAGAAATCCGAGTGGGTATTAGGTCTCAGACGCCCTGCTGAGCTGAAGCCTACTGGCAGTGGTCAGTCTTTCCAAGGACTCCTTGGACGTTCCTTTATTGCTCTTTAGAGGAGGTAGGCAGCTCTTAAAAGCCTCCAGAATACTTACAGGCGGGCAAACAAACGGTCTCTTCCATTTCGAGGTGAGCTTTTCAGGCACGGGACCCCGTGAAAGGGGCGCCACCGGGCCCGGATTTACAGAAGCCATTAAACTTCGGTATGAGGAGATAAATCTGTCGCTGTGAAGGTCTGAGGGTGAAAATAAGCAACACAACCTCGCAGCAGAGAGCTGGACTAGTGGCAGTAAACAAAGGGAGAAAGAGGCTGAAGCTAATAAAATCAGGACTGGGGCCCTCTCAGAAACTAAAAAAAAAAAAATCCACCTCTTTTCTTTCTCGCTCACTAAAAAGAGCAGATTAGGTTGCCTCCTGCTTACCTTCATGTAAAATTCATGAACAGGTTAGAGCAATCTTAACATGGCTTCAGTCCAAATTAGAGAGTGCCGAGCTTTAGCCCACGGTCTTATTGTTCTGCTAATACCCATGCTCAGAGTAAGTGAGGGAAAGGATATCAGAGCCTGACCTAGTTCACAGCAGAGTCAGTCTAAGACCTGCCTGTCACCTTTCCTCACTGCTGCATATTTCATGACCCTTACAAGCATGGATAAATACTTCATGGCAGTTTGCAGGGTCAGTTCAGTTATGAGCTTGAAATGGGATGGTAAAGCTAAATAGGCCAAACTACTATTTCCCAGCTAGTACTCCTGCCCTGGATATTTGAATTTTTCCCTGCTGTACCACAACTGTGTCAACTAATAGGCTAATTAACAAGGCCTTCCTGAGATGACCAATTCAGGACCAGCTCTGGGCTAAACCACACAGAAGAGAGAAGTCCTCAGGCAATCCCAAGCTAGCCCAATTGTCAGGCCTAAATATGGCTAATCAAGCTAAGCTAGATCATATCGCTCATCATATGTGACCACTGGAGTGTTGGAGCAAAGACTCATGCAGCTCTGCCAAACGTTTTGGAAATACTGGCACGGTAAATCACGCATAATTAAAACAGATGATGAAAACATGATTGCTCAAGCTCTTTACACGTGGAAAGTGTGATTTAATAACTTGTTCAAAGGTCCTTTTGTGCCTAGTGAAGAGGCTCCTGATAGTGTAGGCTGTGCAATGACAGCCAAAGATCTCCAGAGATGTGATAACGGTGGCCATCCATCATGACAGCTCAGATACCGGCGACTGCCACCACCGTCTGTTTAATGAGCCAGACTAATGATACAACTTCCAAAGGAGAGAGACACATGCAAATTGCCACAAAGGCCATTGTTGTTTGCCACCTACATGCTCTCCCGGCTCAAGATAGTCCCGCTGGACACGGGGAAACAGATGAGCTCAAAGATTGCATAACGAAAGGCACCCAGACAAAGAGACCACAGAGTTTGAAACTCATTAAATGTGACCATAAGACACTGGCAATACGTTGCAAAACATTTGGGTTTTCCATGGGGAATGAAAGAACGACACAAGATATACTAGGAAATGAGGCCTAAGAAAATATCATAAATCAAGTTTTGGGTCACTGGGTCATCCTTCTTTCCCAGGAATTCAAATTCCCTGCCTTCGCTGCTCTCTGAACATCTCAATGGCTCTATAATATCTGCTCCAAAAACAAGTGAGAATATATTTATCCAACCATGTTAGCCAGCTTGAAACTACTATTAGCACAAAGACTACGTTATCCTACTGCTGCCAACCTTGTCATTTATCTGCATTTATAGCTACAGATCAGTGTGCAGCACCATACTCTCACAAGTAGACTTCTGATATATAAATATGTTTATTTTTGTGCCATTTCTGTTCGTGGTTGGCTAGTTAACCAGTTTGCCAGCTGTACCAACAAGGCACTAACGATTTATCTCTTCATGTGAAAGCCATTTCTCTAGGTCTTAGGACACCACCCACTTTGTGATTTATGAAAATCTAAATAATAGTTATAACATCACTCCACATGCATTCAAAACTTGTACGACATCAGGGGTTCAAGTATTTGCCGCTGGAGTACATCTTGAAAAAACTCCTAGGACAAGAATCTTACAGCACCAACCACTGACAGTCAACGCAAAATCTCTCGGTTTGTACCCGTGGGTTATGTTCCGTGTCAGTTTCCCAGAAGCAGATAATAAAAGGGAAATGATAACAGGGCATGAGCAGAAATACACCAAGTGTTCCCATGTGGCTGCCTCGTCACAGCACTAACAACGGCAACAAATTTCCATCAATTCTTCTGCATTACTGGGGCCTTTTCAAGGCAAGCGCTGGATTTTGCAACAAGTGGCAAAGTATCTTTTCAGAAGTGACAGAACGACACAAAGAAGAATCAACCCAACAGCACAGCTCTGACAAGCGCCCGATGCTGCTGATCTCTGACTGGCAGCGGAACAAGTGAACTGTTGGACTGCCCCATTACAACTGAAAAATGGTGCTTTGTAGTTTTCACACAATGGCAGTGAAATCTTCAGGAAGAGTGGCAGTTACAGTATCGCCTCTCCGTGCTGCTTAATCTGCTGGAAACTTGGAGCTCACAAAGAAGCTGTTTAAGTAGACCATCCCATTTCAGCAGTTCTAAACATCCTCTAATTTCCCCCACAACGTGGACTCCTGTACAGCCCTGTTTACCTGTATCATCCCTGTCGAAACAACCTTGAACATTTTTTCATTTTTGAACATTATTTAAAATTACCTGCAGCTGTTTGCACTGTGCCAAAGATTCTTGACGAACAGACCAGAAGAAATGGTTCAAAACGTCATAGAAAATCATTGTGTTACATTAAGTGACATGGAAAGTTGGGGATTTTTTTTCCTTTGTCCTGTAAATGTAGTTTTCTGGGGGTTTTGTTCCGACATTAATACATTTTCTACCCCACAACTGCCTCATATGCCTGGAAGGAGATGGGAAAAGCAAAGTTATATGACAGATCTGAAGCAAATGCTTTCACAAAATATACATCAGGCTCTCAAAATACGATAAATCGGAGTATGAGTGATGAAGGGTGCCTTCAGATGACGTTTATTGCAGTTAGCCCTGTCAGAATTAAGCAACAGCTTGCGTTATCATGCTCTCGTGTTCTACTGTTTAATAGTGACAAGCAAAGAAGCTCAGCATTTCGTATTAAAGTTAATACTGAAGATTCTTTCCATCAAAAAAGTAGAGCATTGCATTTTGAATTACAGACAGAAACATGAAACTGTCACAATGTCAAGTTCAGCTCATCCTTTTTTAGGATTTACCTGAATGTTGTTTTGTTCATCATTTTGTTCATTACACTCTAAAAGGAAAAGGTTAATGGTTTAAAAAACTTTCAACATTTGCTTGTCTAAACCCCCCTCTTTTAAGTCTAAGAACTGTTGATGCATGATCAGAATTGGTCTATTTATTTTTATATCAGCAAAATTAGCATTAGCGACTTTTCTTTGTTAATTTACATTGTGTTTCTAACTGAAACACTGGGTATATGCTAGTCTGTTTTATATGTTCATGAAGATCACGCAAAAATAATTCATCCTAAAATAATTCAGCTGAAAATAGTCTGGGTAAAGAACCTTTATCACTGGTACCTAGTCAGCAATTTCATTTCATGACATATCCCAACATTTAGGAATCTTTTTATTAGAGCGTACATGTTTTTTCAGTTGGTCTCGCTTTTGATTGCTGACCTTGTTCTGTAACTAAATCCGTCCAGGAGAGTGAAGGGAATGGTCTTGAGCAGAAACCTTTCAAAAAGGGTTAATCTAACTAGGCATCGTTCTCCATATTCGAGAATTCCTTTCAACTGGTGGAAAGGACCAAAACTGAGATTTCTCCTTTCATTTCTTCTGCCATGTCTTGTCTCTGAAGTACAGATGTCGGTCCCTTGGTTAGCATAAACATGGAGGGGGAAGCCGGCCTCCGCAGCAGGACCAGCTGCTCCTCAGACACGGCTGAAGGGTCCTGTGTGTTTACAGGAAGACCCGGCTCAGCTTCGGGTTTACATTAAAAACCTGCGGCATCCTGTTCTAATATCCTGTCCGCCCCACTGAGACGTAGTGGGCTGCAACACGACCGCCGTGCGCCAGTTAGCCCAGCGTTATTCCGCCCCGCCGAATGGCAGTCATGCTGCAGCGGCGGCAAAGGCAAACAAATCAAAATGAAATTACGTTCAATCAGCGCGTCTAGACAAAGGCAGGCAGTGCAGCTGGCAGATGAGCAGCGTAATGTGAATCGTTCTCCGGAGCTCGCGGGGCCTTGGAGGAAGAGGAGCTGCCATAAGCGCCGAAGGGCTGGAGCAGGGGCCTGTTACCAGGGAAACTGCAGAAATATGGACATACGTGGAAGAACACCTTGTAAGCAAGCAAACGGTGACCGCGCTTAGGTCAACACTGCAGCTGGCATTCGAGAGCCCATAAACAGAGGACAGATGAGTGTTCGCACTGCTCAGTTTCACAGCACTAAGCTCTCAAAAACAATGACCGTAAGCTCGAACTGGAGTGGCACAATCACTGCATTTTTACAGCTGTTCTGCAGGCTCCTGTGTATGTGTGTGTGTATATGTGAATGTATGTGTGTGTGTGTGTGAGGGTGTGTGTGTGCGCGTGCGTGCACACCACTCCCACTGCATCCATGGGAGGGTTGTTTCATTAAGGCTAATTGAGTTGTAGCTTGGACAATGCTGATTGCATTAAGTGCAACAGTGTTAAAGTGTCTTATTTTATCCTGGAGAACTTGGCTCATTCCGCGCCCATTTACACTGACCTTCAGAGGAGGTCGTTGCCAGGGGAGACTGTAACACCACGGGGAGCGACCGATCCCATTACCCTGCACAGATAAATGTGTTGTCGGGACCTCGTGTCTTCTCTCTTATCTGAGGCGGGGAGGACAGCCCCTCCCCAGAGCTGAACGGAGCGCGCTCCGAGGCACCGGCACAGCTGGCCCGCGAAAGAAGACCCGCCACTAAGGGACTGTTGTCCACACAGAGGGCTGGATTCACGAAGACACTAAAATAAACAGTGGGAAGTTCTTCAGAACGTTCTTAATTTCCATTCCGTAACAAAACATAAATATTCTCTATTATTATAATAACTATGTTAGGTTAAAAGTCACCTAACCTAGTTGTAGCCTAGCACAGGCAACCCAAGTGGCATCTGGGGATGTGCTACAAAATAGCACATTACATCAGGGCTCTCGAGCACTAATTTACCTGGGGGCCACTAGCAATGTGGTCTTCTCCAATAGGGACCAGCTGAAAAAACTGCATGGAACAAAGCGTCCTATTTTTTTCCAAGTATGAATTTTAATAACATAATAATAACATGATGAGACACATGCAATTAGGCACATTTTTCTCAGTGTTTATTAGCAATTATTATGTCACCACAAACCCCTCTGCTATTACTGACGATTATAATAATAATTATTCAAACAATAACAATAATAAATAATTATATTAATAATAATAATGAAGATACAATTAATATTATTTGCAGTACTAGCAGTAGAAATACATTGTCTATATTTCATAAATGTAATACATTTCTTAAATATTCCAATGTTTAATTAAATAAAGAGAACTTATTTAACAATAAAAGTATATGGGATTCTTATTTGCATTCCTATGCCATCGTAATCATAGCGTGACATAGTGCCACAGGGTCACTGAAGACCAAACTGGGCTCCTGACAGCCCTCATCACTCTCCCACTCCTGCACCTAGGACCCTACAGCCGGCCCACCAGTGCTTCTGATAAGGGCCCTCAGCTGTAGCCTGCTGCTGACAGACACAGATAAACAAAAGGTAAACAAACTGTGTGCCCTCCTCTGTTCAGTGCTCCCTTTTCTGTCTCCTTCTCCACTGCCATTTTTCCACTTTTGAGCTGCTCCTGGGACTCCGGCGCATCTGCAGAACGGATCTGTGTCGGACCGACTCTGCTCTGCTTGTGCCAGCCGGCTAATTGAGAACAGAAAGGATGTTGACATGAGAAAAGATGAAGGGGGTGGAATGGAATTAATCTGCGTCGCAAGCCAGAGAAGTGAATTCACGCGGAACGTAAAGGCATGGGGTTGGAAACAGGCCTGCGACAAACCTACAAAAGCCTTAAGCTAGAACTGATGACACAGAGGCCGTAATACCATCTCCATGTGCTAACACAACTCCATCAGTGCACAGACCAACATGCAAGCAACGACTGGAATCAACACACACACAAGCGCACACACACACACACACA
>JBBPCZ010000040.1:3962121-3974404 GCA_037974445.1 Brycinus macrolepidotus | reverse complement strand
AATTAATCTTGATTAATCACATTTAATCGCACAAGAAAATTTGCCCCAAAGCGCAAATGTTTTTTTTAATTTAAAAGAGTTTTAGTGGGCGACAGAATCAAATAATAGACATGGACATGAATATCGTAAACTCAAGCTCTTTTAATTTCTCCAAAAAAATGCATTTAAACTGTATTTCGATTCAAAACAATTTTTTGTTTTGAATTTTTTGTTCAATTTTTTTTTAACGCGTTATTTTTTTTTAATTAATTAATCGCAATTAACGCGTTAAATTCCCACCCCTAATATATATATATATATATATATATATATACACATATATATACACATATATATATATATATATATATATATATACATACATTCGGATCAAACACAAGCAATTACTGAACAAGATTTTGAAGTAAAATGACAATGAAAACGCATGGCTAAACAAAGACTTACATCTTGCATATTGTTACTGCTGTATAGGTGACCAGAAATCCCATCGGGCTCATCTTTGTATCTGATAAACAGTATATCCAAGCACTCTTTTGAGTACAATAGGTGAAAAACGGTAATGCTAATAGCTCCCATTGTGCAGAATGTGCAGACTGGTGAGCATGGCTTCATAATCGCCAGCGCATTCCATGTTTATCATTCAAATTGTGAACTAATTGCTAAGCCAATTCATTGATACTGTATATATTCAAGTCATTATTTATAGTAACAAGTAATTATTTATAGTGCAGCAATCAAGACAGCATTATAATGATCTTATATGATCATTAACTAAGCAACTGCTTACCCAAAACACAAGATCTGGGTCAACATTGCTCTGACTACCACAAAACCTCCACAATTTTTAGACCAAATCCACCTAGGATGGGTTACTTCTTCTCTAACCCTAATGAGAACCATCAGAACATGCTGTGGCATCCACACCATCAGTGACATGTTGGGGTAAATCAGTTAGCCCTGTCTCTTGTAATCTGTAATGTGTGCACTGTGAAGCTCTGAAATTTGCAGACTGATGAAAAATAAATAACAGTCCAGCCAATGGAGCCTGAAGTGTTTTTTAACATTGCTGGCGCAAACGTCAAACTCTCTGACAATCAAACCGGAGCAGGCTGACAAACCTTGTCAATCAAGCAGAGGACAGCTTTGCAAAGTGCTGCCTCTGTCCGTCTCAATCAGGACTCAGACAGATTTCCCTCAGGGGTCTCGTGAAGTGCTCCAGCATTCACGAGCACAAGTTTTTTGGGTTTTTTTTTAATGAGGGCCTGGCTGTGTGACGACACCTTGCTGCAAAGATGAAAGAGGCAGAAGCTCTTCCTTCAGTGGAGACCTGCAGTAAGCACTATCCTTTCCACAACAGTAGGAGGCCTACGGATCTCAGTCTGATCAGGGGAATGGAAACAGATAGCAAAGTCATGTCTCCTTTGTTATGCAGATCCATTCTGATTACTTCCAAACACATATCTGTCTGGAGAAGCCTAAACAAAAGGTATTAAGAGGCTTCACAGAGAAAGATATATACGCAGTCCCGAGGTAGAAGAGGAACCGCTATCAGGCTTTAAAATGCAAATGGTGGTTGCAGGATGTTGGGTCCTGGGAGGCTTCTGCTCTGCCACAGTGAAAAGCAAGAACATCCCAGATCAGTTGAGCTGTGAGCCTGCTAATGTGGAAGTTGAGGTTGACAGGAAAACGGAAAACTGCTCATGTAACGTGTTATACAAAGTTGTGAGCTTCAAAGGAAAAGAAGACACGAGTGAATCCAAGATAATGGATGACTGATGAGAACGTTTACTGAAAACTAGCACTCTGGACCTACGATTTCTCCTTGAGGGCTTCCAAAGTGGTATAAATCATCTTTTAAGTGGTATCAGATTACTATACGCTAGCACAATGTTTAGCAAAAACTGTCAACCTCCCGCCCCAAAGAAAAACCTCCCGCCTGTGCAAAAGTTATGGCACGTTTGATATTTTACGTTTTATTTTTTTCCCCAATTTTTTTTTTCTCAGCAAATAAACAGATATTACAGACAACACTGCAGATACACAGACAGATAGACATAGACAGGTAAAAACCTTAGCGACTGAAATTCCCATTACAAGGCTATTTTTACAAGGCTATCTAGATATTTTTTGCTTTTTTTCCTTTTCTTACCAAGCAGCCTATCCTCCTGGCAGATTTTTAAAAACAAACTTAATATATCATTTACATTTATTATGCTTCCAGTAGAGCATGAGTACTTTTCTTCTCTCATAAAATCACCAAAACATAACTTGACCGAGAGTGTCCTTCTGCATACGACTGTATGCGATTTGTTCTAGCACACTTTCTGCAACAGAAACAAAGGAGCACTTGTATCGCACCAGTCCCAGCTGGATAAGGAAACTCCTTGCTTTAATGAAACTGGAAAATGTCACATCTACCTATAAATGCTACATGTTGCTGAGAACTGGGTGTCTACTGTGATGCATATTGCACAGAATCCTCAGGTCACGGCCTCTCCTCAGCGTAGAGCACGCCGCGTCTCACTGTCAGCACACCAGGGCTGTGAGTGTAAACCTGCCGCCCATCAATCTCTGTCATGCTGGAGGAGGCGATAACAGACGCAAGCCTTAAAAATAGAGAATGAGTTGGCAAAACCTTGCTTTGCACAAACACTAGTCCTCGGTGTACTCCGGCTGCCACTGTAAATATCACTGATCCGTCACAAGATCAACTCATTAAAGTTAGAGGCTCGAACTTTACGGCGCGCTTGTGAGACGAGGCCAAATACGAGTCTGTTTACGTGCACAGAAGGAAGAGCGCTGTGAACAGGACAAACGGCACAGGCCAGCTCAACTGAAGCAGACAGCCAGAGAATGAAAAAAAATTCACCGATCGGGCCACACAGCTGAAAGCCACAAGCACAGGCAGTGGAGCGAGGCCAAAGAAAGCCTCGAATGCTCCACATCATTGGCTGCTCCAGCCTCGCTGAGGTCACTGGAATCCTTCAGTATTGGTCGTAACTCACCGTGAAACAAGAACGCTCTGTGTTCTGCTGCATGTGTTTAAAGAGCCCTGTTCTTCTGTGGGTTCCCAGAGTCCTCACATACTGGCTCCTGACTAAACCATAAGAATTAAAGGAAATTTGAGAAAGCCATTTAACCCAGATCGAGAGAGGGCAACTATCACACTACCTTAATGAGGCTTGCTGATTATGGGGAAACATTTACTGATCTCAGTTCATGTTGCCATAATACACTTTTCCCATATTCATAATGCAGGGTTCCCTAAATAATCCTTTTTAAATTCTGATTATAGCTGGGATGATAAGGCATTTGGGAAATCAATCAATCAATAAATCAGGATACATTTGCTCTAAATTAATTCATTTTTTAAATAATTTGTCATAATTTTCATTACCACACATATTTCTAGACACTTATCTGTACACCTAGGACACTTTCCATCTGTGGCAGATGGGGGCGACAAAGCCCAAGGCGTTTTTCGCGTTTCATAGTTCACATGTCCGAGTTAAAGCAGAGTCTAATTTCAACTAAACACAAGCTAGCACTGCTGCCTCTGTAAGTGGATGGACATCTGTGCTGTTTATTGAACTTTCTCAGCAGAATCCACAGCCTTTTTCGATAAATCAATAATCGTGCCAGCCTAAATTTTGATCAGTCAGATGCTGATAGTGAATGTTTCAGTGGGTGTTTTCATTTATCAGTCAGTATAATAAATAGTCATTCAGAGCGGACTGATGTATATTCAGAATGGTTTGTAAAATGTGCCCTCCTAGAGGAACTTACCATGCCAAAATTGGTTTACACTAGTCTGAAGAGTTAACTCTTTAGTGGTGGTGATAATAGGAATCAGGGGTCATGACGCAAATACACCCACCAAAACCACCAGTGAACCTAAACATCTTTATAAAAAAAGTCTTTATAAGTAATACTGATAGTAATAAATCTGAAAAAATCTGATTTCCATTAGGGGCTATGCCCTGCATGTATCTTTCTGTGATTTGCTCTGTATGTCCAATGTGATTTGGTCTGGAGAGTCAAGACAGACCCCTCTCATGGAAAACATCTCCACTGGACTATCTACCACATCGCAATCAAGTGAGAACAGTGCATTTCAAAAATATCTGGCGCACCTCAGACAGCCATTCAATGCTGGCTGTGCTGGAATGGATGCTGAAGCACAAGCACGAGCAGCAGCTAAAGGAGATCAATGCAATGCCGCTGCCAGGATTACTTGCATCGGCAAACTCGTCCCTCTGGTGTGACACTGTACCCTGAGTTGCTTGCTACACTAGAACAATCACACAGCCTGTTTGAAAATGACAGCAATGAAATCCATCTGACAGCCTTCAGTAGCAGCGGCAGCGTATGAAATGCAGAGCCGTCCGTGTTGTGTTTTGTGTTGGGCTCGCTGGGCTGTAGCCACTGTGGTGGTGTGAAATTGGGGAGGATAAAGTGTTGCAGTGCAGCGTGCCATGTGTGGAAAGGTGGAGTGTGAAATGAAATGCTGATGGATTGACAGGGATGGCGGCAACTTGGAGAACAGCATCTGCCCCACCCTACCAAAGAGGTCATGGAAAACACAGGTGGGGGGACAGGGAGATAGGTGTATGTATCCAGCCTATGCGAGCTGGGTTGACACATGTGTAGAAGCAGGGTGGAAGGTTAGCGCCATATGCTTCCCTGGGTCACTCTGCATGACATAAAACCATGTCCACTGTTGACACAGAGCACCTTCCTTCGGCAAACAAGAGACTATTTAACCAACACCGGAGCACTTCTGTTTGTCTGTGAGGGGTAAAAAACAGTGATGTCGTTATGCAGCCTGACACTACATTCTTGTAAAAAGACATGTGACCTTTAGACTGCTAGTGTGGAAAGGAGAGAGGAGAGGAAGAGCAGAGACCAAAGAGAGAGAGAGGGAGCGCAGTCATAAACTGCGGCATTTCTAATTGCATCCGTGGCCTATTTCATGTGCAGGGAGCGCGGGTGGATTTCCTGTGTGTTCTAATGAACTGACGGCTGAAAATGGTCTCCAAAGAACCAGATATGTCATCTGTGTAGCAGACCATGAATAAAAGGAGGTGAGGTGGGGAGGGGGAGCCCAGGCCTCTTCTTTAGTTCTCCAATCAATAAAGGAGGGAAAAGACATTCAAGTCCGCTGATCACAAAGGGCGGTTCCACTCCAGCTCATACACAGACCTGTAGATTTCTCCCGGCTGCTGGGAGGGCTGGGGTGCACCAGGGAGCCAGTCGGAGAAAGGCATGCAAATGAGGTCTTTCGTTTCAGGTGCTCTCCTTGGCGGCGCGCTCGACAGCCCCACCTCCAGTCATCCCGAGGGGCTGGGTTCAAAGAGCGGCGTTTCAGCGAGGGGGGGTGAGGGGCGCGCAAGAGCCGGCGAATTCTTATTCCCTCCGTCCGTCTCGCCATCATCTTGCTCAGACGGCCCGCGAATACAAATAGGCGCAAGCTCAGCCAAGGAGGGGGCTGAACGGATACAACAGCCACGGCCGCTGCAACCTCAGATGGAAAGAGGAGGAAAGAGCAAGTCTTCTCAAAAGGGCTGCGACAACCGTTCATTATGTAAAAGCACTGACATTTGCTTAAAAATAAAAGCACTCCAAAGTGCTCTAAAATGATCATATGGAACATGCTGCTGCTCCGACAGAGTGCCATTCACAGCAGGGGTCATCAGTTTACTCATTTTTCCTTCTAACTTCTACACCTGATCTTCACAAGGCGATGCTCCGGTGAGCTTTAATATGGAAAACACTAAACTAAGTGTTTCTCACACATAGGTTTTATACTGGCAGGGCACCCAAGTATATGGACCACAGCCCAAGTACATTTTGACCCATTTAAAAATATTTAGAATTTTTTATTAATCTGTTTCAACAATAACCATGTTAACTATTATGTATAAATGTTTTTTTGCAGCAGAATACATCCATTATGATTTGGGAGGTGAATGGTACATCGTTTGTAAACATGTTTTTAAAACTTACATGCTACATTAAAGTCTTTTATTTTACAAAAAGAAATGATATGGGCCCTTTAACAATATCTTCACAAAAGGCCATGTGAGGGGGGTGAGAGACCAGCAGAATCAGGCTCACTGATCTGTGCACATTCACAATGTCAGCAAACCAGTATATCACCGTATTCAATGTGTGTATCTGCAATTATTTTATATATATAAAAAGTGACTCCAATCATCCTCCCACAGTTGCACCACAGAACACTTCCAGGCCCTAATTGTTAGTGAGGGCAATATGGCTCCTATTGTTTCAGTGCTCTATAAATAACGATCACAGATGGAACTTTGAATAATGGGAGCAATGTGATAGGCAGAGGCACCCACAATACAAACACAAGTTTGATAAATCGATTAACTGAATATTAGTAAGTATCGTCCGTAGACTGCAAAATAATCCTTACCTGCAACCCTGCTCCTCATGTAGTGTCATTCCCTGCTGGGGGGAGTGAGATTGGGGGTGGTGAACCAAGTAAACTCAATGGAGGCAGAGATGTATTTCTTTTTCTGTGATCCATCACCGCTATTACATCCCTGTTTGCTGGTGTGCTACACCCAGCGACCACCACAGCAGTATTTCCAGAGCAATGGAAATCTAATGGTCCACACCAAAGATGCAGCAATTAACCTTTTCCTCAGACGCTTGCCAAGCACCACTGATTGATCATGGCTTCAAACATTGTGAGGAGAGATGGGGGTGAGAGACATGAACACAAAGTTCCGCCCTCGTCCCGCTTACCTGAAAACGCATCTTTCCTTCTTCTCCTGTCGGTAGCAATAATAATAAGAGGAGGAATCCCCCTTTTAGAAACGTGCTGTAGAAAAATGCACAGAGCATGACCGAGCTGATAAAACACTCATGAATAAACATTACAAACCAGCAGAAGACATGACGACTAGCTGGGAAGGAAACTAAATTAAATTGCTGTACAGCCCTTTTTCCTCAGCAGGATTTTCTATGCCTCACGACTCATTATCGAACACACACCCCTCCTCCAGATGGATCCGCTGAGGATGATAGTACTGATGCAGTTTCGGGCTCCCCTTTGGCCTCCGCACACCACAGGTCAGCTCATTTTCCCAAATGATGAGGGGGTCAGTCCAGCAGAGCATAGCAGCACAGATCCTCCTCCCCCGAAATCCCTAAAGACATGCAGCAACCCGCAACGAGGTGGTAGCAAGACAAAATCGTGGTGTGAACTACACTAGCCGTTATTAGATCATGGATAAATAAAAGATAAAACGATAGAAAATAATATGCTGTAACAAAATTGTCAGGGGTCCAAAATTAAAATTAAATTCTTCAGATTTACTCATCAAACAAAGCTCTCAAACAACATCCCAAATGTCTT
Source organism: Brycinus macrolepidotus (assembly GCA_037974445.1). Lineage (NCBI taxonomy): Eukaryota > Metazoa > Chordata > Actinopteri > Characiformes > Alestidae > Brycinus > Brycinus macrolepidotus. Next base: position 3,967,017 of record JBBPCZ010000040.1, on the reverse strand, counting down.
AGCCTGGATAAGTTTTCCACACTTATGTCAGCCTTTATCTGATTAATACTAAAATTCATTTTCTTATCATACTAACATAGAAAACTTTTTGGCTAAAATTAAATACAAACACTTTTGTTTACATTGCACTAAGCCATACTGAATAAATTCACAGTTTATTTCCTGTTTTCTTCCAAGCCATGGACTTAATGGACCTTAGTGGCGTGTGACATCAGCGTGCAAGATTAAACACTGTTTAAAGCAATGAAAAGAGGGAGAAAGAAGAGAGTAAGAAGGGGCAGTGGGAAATGAAGGGAAAAATCTGATAAAAGCTGTGAGACCAGAGCCCAACACATTCGGAATCCAACTGGACCTGATGTGAGCGATTGGGTCCCGACGGCTTCTGACAAATCTTTCAACCTCTACCTTCACAGCACAGGAGGTCTCCATGAAAAGGCCAATCCAAATATAATTTCCAAGGCATTCACAAGGAATAATGAGTTTGTTCGTGCTGAAAGCAGAACCACAGGGGTGAAAGGAAGCAGAGCCACTTCAAGAGAATGCCGTTTGTTTCTGGCTTTTCCGAGCATGGTTCGGCACGTGAACTCCCAAGACCTTTTGGGGAGGAGCTGAAGACAGGTACCAGCGGCTTCAGAGGGCTCAGAGGGTTCTGACTGAACGCAACTGCATTCTTGCTCTCCCTCAGTTGCAAATTGAATTTCAGGTTAAGACCCAACTCAAACACCTAATAATCCCTGCTGCCTGCCTCTCCAAAACCAAACAAGGTCACTTTCATCCTACCTCACTGGGCCTAATATAGCCACCACCACGGTGCCAAACAAGCCCCCTTCTCACAACATTTACAATGAAGTTAAATCAGAGAGGACATGCAAGCTTGCCTTATTGAACCTTACCTACCACGAACAGTGAAGGCATTGAGGGGTTGGGAAAGGAAAGGAGAAAAATAGATTTTTCACCAAGCCTTTTGACTAAATGCTAATGCTAATGCCACCTCGTTGTCATACTAATGAGGCTGAAAAAGAGGAATGTGACACACACTGCATCACATGTCAATACACTGTCCTCAAATAACACGAAAGAGACAGAATTAGGACAACCGTGTAATCACAATCGATAAAATCCTCATTTATCTTGTCTCAAGTGTGAGAATGTACTAATGTGCGCTTGGAATCAAGATCTCTTTACCTGCTACATTGAGCCTAGCTGTGCGGCTGATGATCATGCCCAGGCTGTCGATGGAGGCCACGCACTGGTAGACGCCTTCGTCGGGTTTGTTATGTTTGGAGTGCATCACCGAGCTGATGAGGAGCGAGCCGTCGGGCAGGACCTGCCTGCGATCGTCCGACGCCAGGCTCAGGAAGGTGCCATCTTTCTTCCAGCGTACCTTGGCAGAGATGTCGCTGCTAACAGAGCAGTTGAGCAGCGCAGGGGATCCCCTCACCGCCAACGTATCTGAGGGTTCCACGGAGAACCAGAACGGGCTGAAGTGCCTCACGGCAGGGCCTGTGGGGAAAAAGAGCGTGCACGTTATACCCTCATACTAAACAGCAATGGGAAAACAAAGGGGTGGTAGCAGCCTAGAGGGTAAAACACTTGCCTGTGAACCCGATGACCACAAAGCTGCAGGTTCAAACCCCGCCACTTTCTACCACTATGATCTTAACCCTCAGTGTCTCCAGGGGGACTTTCCCTGTAACTAATGATTGTAAGTTGCTCTGGATAAGAGCGTCAGCCAAATGCCCCCTTTACCTTTTGCAAAGTCGTTGATGATCTTGATTATGGAAAAATCAACAATTATTTAAAAACAAAAGCGCTCCACAATGACCTAAATGGAAATTCCGAGAGGTTGCAGTTCACTACAGGAAGCGTGAAGAGTGTTGTATTGTTGGAAAAACTGCTTGTTGCACAGATGAAACTTTGAATGATGACGGGAGAAAAGTGAGAGGACACGGAAGAGGACATAATGGTTTGACCAGTCAATTCGTCAAATAATAGTCAACAGATTAATCGATAGAAATGATTGTTAGAAGCTGCCCTACCCCTTCCCAGAAAATACTCTGCTTGTATTTCTGTCAATTCATCTTTCCTCTGTGATATTTCACATTTTGTGTCTCCTCTGGTTACAGATCTTGTATAACATAAAAAAATCTTTTACTGAACACAATGCCTGAATGACCTAAGAAGGATTAGACTGGGTTTGAAGATCACATACTACCAAGAGAGGCTTAGTCACGACTATGACATGCAATCAACCACAGTTCTTCCCCATCTTCTGTGCTTGTGAGAAAATTCCAAGGCCATTACAGCAAAAATGAAAACACAAACACAAAAAAAGGAGAAAAGATCTAATTTTGAACTCATTTAATCATAACAAACTCATATTAGCAGTGTAGCCAGTGGACACCAATACACATTTAAATATTTTTGCTTCTTTGTTCACTTGTTAAAACTGGAAGTTAGTCACAAGATTACTGCCAGAAGTCAAAGGAAATGCAATTACTTTGCCCTCATAAATTATTCAAATCTGGGCCCCGAGAGTCCTCAAGAAATTGTTTAAATAAATAACTGTAATTATCCAAACTACAGGGATGGGACAAAAAAATAATGAGGTTTTTAAGGTCTTTTTTATTAATGCACCAAATAATAAGCCAAATGCTAAATACAGTCGTTGAGAAGCCGGTATCGCTCCACTTAGAAGCAAAGCTGAAAGCTCAAGCTACAAGCCTCCACGACCATGACCAGCTGCAGAACTCTCAGAACCACCATTTTAATGTGGTGAGGGGGTGTCATCTCTCTCCTCAAAATCTAGCATCACCCTGAAACATCAGGTAATGAGGCTGCCCCGGATTCCGCTCAGGTCACATTGTATCCCTCTATTCAGTCTCGCACAGTATGGTCACTAAACTCTGGCTTTTAGCACCGGCCTCAGAGAGGGCTGGTACCATTATAGGGAGGCGCATTTCTCCTCCCTTCCACGCTCAGATTGGCCTGTAATGGACTGCGTGGGACGTTTCATAGAGGTGGAGGCAGCAATTGTGGTCAGGCGTCTATGCGCCTGCCCGAGCGCTATCCTGGAGATTTACGCTATCACTGCTATCTGCTGACTCCCACTCTTCCGATTACTTCTACAACGGCACTGCAGCACTGCTGAGTGCTATACAACAGCTGCTTTTGTTGTTGGCCAGGCAGTCCTGGTGCTAAAGAAGATAATGGCACTGTCTGGCAAATGTTAACGTGAAAAAAGAGGTTCTCCTCGCACTGCTGCGAGGCAAGAATCAGTTCCAGCATAAACACATCTGGATCAAATTAAGTCTGGTAAGATGGATGCTGTTATGTGTTGACGCAAAGCATCAACGGTCGTCTGACACAAAATATTCATCACACAGCTTTTCTGTGTTTCAAAATAAAGGTACTGTGTAAGGATGAACCTTTTTTCAAGAAGAAGACTACTGTTACTGTTGTAAACCGTGGGGAACCTTTCCCTCAGACACTCTGGACATCAAATAACGCAACAACAGTTGCGCAGAAGTGATGGGGTAAGACCACGCAGATGTCATGGGCAGGCAGATGGTGAGGCCTGTCCGCCGGTAGTGAGAAGGGAATTCCACCCTCCTGCAGGCCATCAGCAGAACTGCACGGATAATCATTAGCATCTTTAGTGGTTCCGCACCTCTCGGGGAGGCTGGCAGTATGGTTCACAGAGCTCCCTGCTAGCCGTCAGCCAAAAACGGAGGACCATCTGCCTGCTGTAGACTCTACATCCCTCCGTCCCTCCGAAGACTGTTTTCTCCATTTTCTCAATGTTTGCAATAAGTTGGTTACCTCTGTGGGCGTTCAACAGCTGAACAGTAGAATGGAGCAATGAATTGCAGGACAGGATGTCATCCTGCTCAAAACCACACGAGACCTTCATCACAGCCAGCTGAACCAATCTGAGCCGATTCCACTGGGCACAGGGACATTCTCAAACCCAGACTTTCAAACCGACATGTCCCTTTTGTCCCAAACCTCTTCATGTGAATTCAATGAAGCTTTTTGGCCGAACGTACACTTTCAAGTTCAGTTAACTGCCAGAAGTAATGCAGGTGTTTGCACTGAATAGAAGCTTGTTTTCTTTCTTTTGCGCTTCTGCTGGAGTTGCAGGAGGCCCCAAGACCCCCAAGGAATTTCTACAAGTGAACGTAAATATTTTTTGATGACGCAAGATATGAGCAGTAAGCACCTTTTCCATTTAGAGCTTTAATAAAAAAAGCAAACTTTAAATGTCCCTATGGTCATAAACATTTAATGGACTCAAAGTCAAGGAGGAAAATGTAGTGAATAATGCAGGACAACTGCTTAAGAACCAGTTACGGCATTAAAAACAAGGAGTTAAGTAGAATTTGATGTTGTATGGAGCAGACATCATGGGAGCCTCCTTAGGCCAGCAGGGCATTTTCATTCCTAGAGTAAAGCTAACTTGGCAAGAGCAAATGCCCTAATGACCAGGAGACAAACAGATGGAAAGGCCACCAAGACACAACCTTGACTTTGTAGACTCAAGGACATTTGGGAGAACATTTGTGCAGAGACATCCAAAAATTCAATACATCTAGGACACTTGATGTGTCTACATGCAAAAGCTGAGGCCTCAAAAGAACCCCAACCTTGCTTTATCCTTCTCTTGCTGTAAAAAATTGAAACCAAAAAACTGATAAGGGTTTTAATGCTGTTGCTGGGGTACTCTCAAGGGTACGTCTCCAGCACCTTTACACACAGAACCATATTCCATTGCAATTATTTCTCCAAGTTTTTTATTTTATTTTCCTGTTTTAAAAAGGACTAGAACTGCAAGCAGTTATTAACGGGGTCCAAGGTACGGCGCGGTCCGCATCCCGGGCGCCCTCGAGCACGAGC
>JBBPCZ010000040.1:3949983-3960829 GCA_037974445.1 Brycinus macrolepidotus | reverse complement strand
GTAGAAAAACAATAGGGTTCCTACGGACTTCGTCCTTGGACCCCTAAAAATCCGTAGAAACACAATAGGGTTCCTACGGACTTCGTCCTTGGACCCCTAATAAGGTACAAATACGCACCTTGCCTTTGAGAAAGTGACTTCTAATCCTATTACAACTTGACAAGGCTACAAGGTAAACTACAACAAATTTATCATACTCCTTTATAGTAGTACCTAAATAAACTTACCCTTGGACAACTTCTCATTTCCACCAGTAAAATCCCTGAACATGAACATTAGGCCAAGGCCATTTGATCAGCATGTCCTCAAACCTTTTTTCTTGTTTTCACTAGAAACAAGACTATTTTACAAGTCCTAGTACGCCATAATCCTTCCACTGTTCAGCGAGCCCTGAGAATATGTATATAGCGGCTCAGGAAACAACGACTGAAGATGCTGATTATAAGCAAATGAACCATGTGCTGCTGGGATGATCATTTCATCTCACTCAACACTTAAGTAGAACCAGTTTCAGCAGAGAAGGGTGCTGGGAGCATCAGTGCCAGAAAGCACAATACAGGCAGAAGCCTAATCCATTCTACCTTTCATTGTGCACGGGGTCTGACTTCAGAAAGTGCCACTGCCTCCATGCAGGGCAGCGGGAGAAAATGAGGTTGTCTGTTTGATAAGTAGGGATTTTCCCCCTGTACCAAGTCCCATGAAATCCATTTTAGTCCACATACAAACATTGTTTTGGAAGCATGGCTCAAGGCAGACGATGAGAGAATGTGTTTGCACTGAGCTTCACTCAGTGGCTTCCTCAAGCATTTAGGGCAGGTTAAAGTCACATGAATGGAGTGTTCATCATTTGCTCTGGTGGACACTAGTCTTGTTAATGGGACGAGGTATTCGGGTACTGACAGACAGTACCTGTCAAAAGTTCAGACATATCAAGTCATAGAAGGGTTTTCCTTATTTTAACTATTGTCCACACCTTAGACATCTGGGGACAACAAAATTCATAGTCCCCTCCGAAGACACCCCAGTGTGTTCCCTCCAAAAAAATGACATACATTGGAGCTTTCTGAGTGGACTTTCCAGTCATTCTAACTTACTTTATATCCATGGATTAATGACAGGCTTGTAGCCCACCAGACAACACTGATGAGCGTACCAACACTCCCTGCTAGATGCTCTGCATTCACAAGGTGTTGGAGAGGTTTAGAAAAATAACCTTATTTAGCGACTGGGACCAAGGGTCCAAATCTGCAGGACCATGCACAAACATTTAGGGGACTAGGATTCAAAGGAAAAACTGGCAATATGAACATGACTTAAATGTATAATTTAAAGCATACAAAGACAGAATTATCAAGCTTTAGAAAGAATGTGTAGCGTAGTTTTCCACAGCTTTTCCACTGCTTGAGCACAGATTTAACCCTCAGGCCCATCACTGCAACACCGCTGCAACATTCTCCACTATGCTATCTATTCACTATGAAGAAGTGAGTTATAGCTATATCTGATAGCGCCACAGCGCCTTGTATTATTATTACTTTTTTTCTTTAATAAAAAATGTGGTGGTTCGCAGCATCACTGCAGATATTATGCTTGCTAGCTGCTGAAAATAACCATGTTATACTGTCAAAGACTTTTGCAATTTCCAATTTCAGAATTTCCAGTGCTGTGGTGATGAGCACAGATCAGTGACTGAACTGCACCAGAGGAGGCCAATAAAGCTCATGGAACTTGAGTCGAACCTTCGCTCCGTTTCCAAGGCAAAACTATGAAACAAAACTGAGCAATTTTACCTGAGAAAAACAACCTTTTTCTGATAGACTACATTTTGGGTTGAGATCGTTTGATTTTTGTCCCAACTATCACTTTAGTACTGCATAAGAGGCTCTAGAATCAAAGCGCCTTACAACTAATCCCGTCCCAGACTTGTTTGAACTGCTCGTCAACACCCCCACCACTCTGACACGCTAAGCAGCACCTCACATAAATATGCTTATAACAGACAGTCAATGATTTACATCAATCACCAGAACACGAGCACAGAGGGAGAACTAAGTGCCAGATATGAATAGTGAGACTCTAGCTGCTTTATGAAAAAGACTAATTTCACATTCATGACGCCTGCCCCGCCCTTACGTAAGCCACAGGAGCGCTCCTCAAACACAAAGACCCCCTGTTCACCGTCTCCTCTCAGCAGGAAGCCACACTCTGGCTCCCCTTTGCTTTATACCACAAAAAGTCGTCTGTGCCAATCAGGTCCACAGTCGCAACTCCCTACGGACCTCAACCCAGAGGCAGCTCTGAAAAGCCACTTTACTTATGAACAGAGGGCCAAACACCAGCTCCTAATGAAGCTTCCTTCATTTGACCACTGCACTGAGGAGCTCTTGCCTCCGAACTGAAGCTGTTCATTTCAAATGCCACAGTAAAGATATTCTAATAAAATCATTTCGATTTTATTATTAATCACTAGCACTGAAATCGCACACAATATATTTTTCTGTCAGAATGTGTCCCTCTTTCTGCATGAGGGGAAAAATTGCACCATGGTTTTGCTTTATTGAGCAGCAAACGCTTCCCAGCTGTTTGCCTTTCAGTCGAAAAAAATAAGCTGGAAGTACAAAGAGAGAGAGGGAGAGAAAGAGAAATAGAGAGAGAGAGAGAGAGAGAGAAAACACCGAATTTCTAACACTATGCCAATGGACAATAGAGGTGTAATGGGGCTGTCACAGGTAAAGACTTTATTTAGATACACAACTTCCTTTCCTCTTCTCTTTCAGTCACTCCATCTAACTCCTCGTCGTTCGACCCCTGAGTGCCGGGGCCTCGTTAGCAGACTGGAAATGCCTCTGCCTCTTTGTCTGTCCACCTCCAGCCTGTCGGCTTCTCTCCATGCTTGTCTTCATCTTCCAGCATCACTCACTCCCCTCCATCTGTCACTGCCAAGCGCAATGAGGAAGACATGGTGATCTCCTCACGAGAGGGGAGGCTCTTGGCTTCAGTAAGAACACAAAAACTGAGAGTATTTTGATTCCACAGTGAAGAAGACTTATTAGCATACTTGCAGAAGGAAAGGATAAAGTCCAAAGACGCCTGAAAGACACCATGATGCTCTGATGCCTACCAAAGACATCTGGGTGATTTTCTTGAACTCAATAAAATACCATGGCAGCAAACGTTTTAAAAATAAAACACATAATTTAGTAGTAAAACACAGAATCACAACAAAGATAATAGTGTTCTCTATCTTGCACAAACAGTAATTTCTACATAGGAATGAATTGCTTTTGTATTTTATTGCATTTTCTGCTGAAATTCTAATTACCGCAATGCGTCCAGCTCTGCCTGAATATATGCTGTGTTGTAATTTAAACAAATTATAATGAAAATATTCCAAAAAAAATAATGGACGTTCTATGAGAGGTTTTCAAATGACAAAAAAAATATTAAAAATTCATTAATGAAAGTGGAAATAGTGGAAAAATGGAATGTCCATGACAGATGTTCTCATCCTCCGCAACATTTTTAAAAGGCTGTTCACACCCACACACACAGGTAGTTTTCTACATTTAGAAAAACATTAGGTTAAAACTTTTCTGTGCAAGTATACTCAATTAAGATCTAATTATGGACACTGAGTAAAAATGTGCTTAGTTGTCATGACTTCTCGATTGTTAGTAAAATACATTAAAGTTCTTCATTCTCCGCAACGCCTTTCTCGCTTACCGCTACATTTAAGGCCAGCTGCGGTAAAGAGAACATCTGTTTCGGTAATGAGACTTTCACGCTATATATGGAAATACGTTTCTTAAGAATTATTCATTTTAATGTTATTTACTAGCTGCTTGTATTTTGCTTTATGAATTTTCATTGCAGACAGACAGCAAGAGACCAAAAAAAAAGCTTTAGCAAAGGTTAGGCTGACAAAATTCAGAAAAAAAGTTTACACCAACCCAGAATCTGGAATTCTGCATGTAAGTATCTTCCAATCCTGATACATACATTCAAATGTGTACAATTTCTGAAGCAATTGCATTTTTTATCCAATAAACCACCAATACTGGTATCAATCCAATATTAATGGACATCCCTGCCTTTCAGATAATCTCATCTTTTTTTTCAATAAGCTAATGATAATTAAACAAAATGTAAGGCCAACTTGCCATGGGGGACCTGGGATGTTAATTAAGTATGCTATGAAGAAAACGAGATCTAGATTAGTTAAAAAAAAAAAAAAAAAGCAAAAAAAAGAAAAGTTGTCCTCGCCTGTCTAAATGAGTGGACTTTTCAGACTAGGCCTCTGTGATGAATTTAAATGTTGACCCCTTCTCAAGTCGGAGAGGGCCAGGGCACTGAGATAATGCAGGGGTGGGAAGATTAGCCATTTTTAAAGGTCACTGTCACTGCTGAAGAAAAGAAAGGGACGGAGTGGAACATCTCCTTTGTCGTCTTCAGCACTTTTCTTTCCTCTCTTTTGTGCTCCACGTGATGCCGCGTCCGCTCCAACTTCCGAGGCAGGAGCCAGGAACAATGCTGGCTCCCCCCGCCTGCGTCCCCCGGCCCGCCACAGCTCGCCGCGCTGGCGGTCTGGATGTTCTGATAGCTCCTTTGCCCTCGCAGCAAGGGGCCAAGGTGCAAAGACTGTACAAAATGATTGGTAGGCCGCCATGCCAGGTTTATTGGCTTGGCACAGGCTCAACTGGCAGATTAAAGAGGAAAAGGATCCAATTTTCTCAGCTCAAAACACCTCAAGCTACCCTCCCTCCTCTTGGCAGTGCAGCCACTTCCAAGTCTAACCCAAGTAAAGCACTTTCCAGCCAGTTCTGTCCCCCTGCCACTGTACTTATCGAACGTTAAGTGGAATTAGGTCTGACTCTGATTAGTACAGTAAACACAGGCCAAAACCTGAGGGCGGAAAGACGATCAATCACGGCACACGTCGTAAAATGAGGACGTCCCTTTCATACCCCAAATCAAGGATCTCAGCTACCATTTTCAACACAAGTAAACAATCCTTTCAATTTCCTGTTTAGCATAAACATCTGCTCAGAATTAGAGTTGGAGGTGGTTTGGCATCAATGTCGTACTGAGGCTTTGGAGTAAAATGTGCACATTTGCTTCATTCAAGGGGCCTGCGGAGGCACTTTAGTTAGACAATTTCCTCCTAAATGCAACTTTATAATCCTCCACGAGAGCGAGCCGCACGCCTCAGGTAAAGAAAGAAATGAAAAAGCTATTTCTCTTCAACGACTCCAGTGTCAACCGAAGTGAGTTCCTCTCCATCCGCAGATTAGGAAAACATAGTTCTCCAGAGAATGCAGTGTGGACAAGATTCAGTGTTTCACACGATAACTACGATCTCCACATGTCCAGAAATTCACCATTGTGTTGAATCGTGTGCAAAAGTTTGAACACCCTGAGAAAAATAATGTTTTGTTAGTTTTCTAAGTGAAAACAAATACTAATTCTCTTCAGAGAACATACATAAATATGACATCTGACCAGTGGTGCTGAAACTTTTTCGTACAACTGTTGAAAAGCTTAATATAATCTAAATGACACATGGAGAATAGAGTTTGAGTGAAGTAAATTTGTCCAAACTGCATTCTCTATGTGTCAAACAGTCTATATTAGGCTCACCTTAAAATGACATGCAAAACTTTGAACATCTGGTCAAGTTTATTGAGTGAAAATAAGTTCACAAGGAACACATAAAAAAAAAAAAGACATTTTTCAGTTAATTTTAGTGCACAATTCCTGATTATTTGTGGGTTTCACATGTCAGAAAAAATATATATAATGTGCTATAACTTTTGCACAGGCCACGTTTTATGCTTTATGTTATTAATTTGGCAAATAAACATTTAACTGTGTAATTTAAACGGGAAGAACTGTGTTCTCTACAGAGAATATGTTCTTATTTTCACTTTGAAAATGATAAAAACGTACCAACTGTGGAGTCTAATGAGAAAGAAACGGACAAATGATTCCTTGACATTTCGATTAAAATTGGAATGTTGCGAAACTCTCCTCCATAAAGAAAGGAACATAATAGGGGCTCAGATACAAATCCCAACAGAGCACAAAAACATGAGGTGCGACCCAGTAACAACAGCCATAAATGAGGGGAGGGAGGGGTGGTGGAAAAGCTGAGTGGACCAATGAATGAAAATAAGAAGCCGTGTGAGTGATGTTAGAGAGTCAACCTGCTGCTGCTACCAGATACCGAATCCCGGGAGCATTCAGGTAATTTCCCCACCGCCTCACTTGCTGCTGCATTTCTCACCTCCACTGGACACAGTAATTAACCACACTGATTGGAACTCAATCTCCCTCACTCATCAAAGCGAGCCGGGCGAGATCCGGGAGCAGCTGAAAAAGAGCTCCAGCGCTCCACCTTTCACTCGCCGACTGCCATATGGAAGCGAGCAGATTGCAACAATGGATGCAATTATGCTTTTCCTATGAATACCTGTCAGGAGGTGGGACTGCCGAGACAATGTTAACAATTAAATTTACAGTCACATATGGCCCAGGTACTGCTTGACTGACAGGTACCTGGCATGATCTACCAAAAAACTAAACATACACACTAAAAACACTTTTCCTGACCCTGAGGATATGTGTTAAATACGGGCCCATGCAGGGGACCCGTCGTGCGACAGACTGACACGTGAACAACTGCATCCAATTAATTTCCATCAAGGTGGCGGGGCGTGATAGAAAAACTCTATTAATAAATAAAAGGATTGCTCAAGGCCATGACAGCCAGACATCGGAGGGGGGGGCACTGATGGAGATCGCTGACCTGGGGTGTAGAGTGGTCTACGAAAAACCTTGGGGTGCACGTCCCTCACTGTGGACACTCTTAGATGTTCACATCCCAGCTGCTCAAGCTTTAGGCTCCGCCAGCTCCTCACCACGGGGGGCCGCCTCGTATCGCAACAGGACACTCCACACGCCTGGCTTTCACTAAGGGACTCTGCCCCGGTCCTTTATGGGTCATATATTCATATGTAACTATAAATAAATACACTGTCCATTAGCCCCACATACGCACATGGGCTTAATGGACAGTATATATCCCAGTATAAAATAATAACGTTAACTGTTATTTCGATTTATTGATTAACATATAAACATCGTTCAAAGAGTACCTCCTCTCCTGATCTATCCTAAATCACAGTTGCTCCTCTGTCTGAATGAGCTTATATCTTCTTGCACTACTACCTACTTCTGCACTTAGATTTAGCAGTTAGAACTCTCCTCTGGTTCTCCCACTGTCCCGAAACTTGAGTGTTTCCTCAAGTTGTAAGTGGCTTTCGATAAAAGTGCCTGCCAAATGAATGTAACAGTAATGTGATGTAACATTTATCAAATGAATCAAATTATTTGGTTACTCTCCTCTTGCTATCAGCTTCATTCATAGTTCTGTAAAAAGGCCCAGTCACACTTGTGAGAGCAAAAGTCCATTCATTTCAATGGAATACGCCACTGACTGATTTCACGTTGCAGACTTCAGGGACTTTAATTCATCCTTGATGAATGCTGATGCACCTTTGTGTCCTCGACCACTAGAACTGCGGTTTTTGCACCGTTGACTTCTGAAAGGGTGGTCCTTCATACAACAGTACTGCATATTCAAGCCCAAAGCTGTTAAACCATGGCAGTTAAATACTTTTTTTGCTACAGGTCAGCATGTAGCCCTATGCTGTGGTGTGTATTTGATTATCTGATATTATTATGTTCACCTATGTGGTTTTAGTGTTATAGCAGGGTAATCACCGCTGCACACACGTCACCCCACTGCTGCCAACTATCTATCCAGTTATCTATCCCTTTTATGCTACAGATCAGTGTGCAGCACTGTAGTCTCAAGAATATATAATTATAATATAATTGACTTTTGTGTCATAGCTGTTTATAGTCATCAAGAATTTTTTTTGTTGTAGCCTCAGTCTTGCCCATTTCTAAAGGCGATGTAAACTGCAAATGTCTGATATGTGTGACAGTATTTTCCTCCTGTAGGGCAATGAAATCCTGTTGAATTGTCCATGCACATAATATAAATATTACAGAACGAAGTGTTTGACAGAGAAACAATAATAATCCACATAGGTACTTCTTAATAATTCTCAATTTCATCTTTTCAGCGCAGCCCAATCCCAGAGTTCAGTTTGCTGAATATATAATTTCAGCATCTTAAATTCTGCAGCATTAGGGGAAAAAGTCAACCTATTATATTATTATTGTTATAAAAACTGTTCCGGAATGCCTTTGAGGTACATATTAGCAAAGAGAAAAGGACCTGGAACCCCATCCCACGGCCACCCGCGAGACGTCCTTCATCTTTAGTGCCCCGAGGTAGGCTGGGAAATAATGTAGGTGGAGGAGCACCATTTATCTTTCTCTTTCAGTAGTAAGGAAAACGAAGTGCACGTAATTAGATACGCTATGAATTTTTTAATGAAATAAGATATAGGATTTTTCTTTCTCTTGCTCTCGCATGCACAGACCAAAATCAATATACTCCAGCAGAGCTCCGCAATGTCAACCACCGAGCAATTTTTCAGCATTGGATTGCAAAAGTCAGGTTTCCGCCAATTTCTTCACAGCAATATCGCTTTCAGAGATTCTCCCTTCCATTGTGTTATAAGGAGAAGCTCCCCAGCTGGAGCCGGTGCGGCAACGCTGTGAGCCGAGTGCACTGCACGAAGGGTCATTTCTAGCAGTTCATTTGATCTCTACTACCAGCTTGTTAAACCGAGAGAGGGAGCAAATTGGCCTGCAACATCTGCCGAACTCAGACTACCATGATGGCAATTACTGAGGACGCAACTATGGAGCAAATGAGCCTTGCCTCGTATCGAGATCGGGGCCTGAAAACCGTTAAATTAAAAGTTCAAATGGGTTGTTTTGCTGTTCATAATTCACAAGACAAATTGCCCTGGTGACTATCTCTCTCTCTCTGTCTCTCCATATATATATATGGACAGAGGGGGAGAGAGAGAGAGAGAGAGAGAGAGAGAGAGAGAGAGAGAGAGAGAGAGCCTTGATGTCTCGCTTCTATGAGTGTAAATGACTCTATTTGCTATGAAGGAATATGAGGTAAGCACGAATGGTACTTGCAGTACACTACTTTAACGTGCACCACGCTTCCTCATCCCTGTCTGATAAGATTCATAAAAGATTACACCACTTTTCATGCTTCCTCTCATTTGTTTTACAAGGCAGTATATCCAGCCTCGCACGTCTCCCACCCACACAGTCACACACCCTACAACAACAGCAGCAGCAGCAGCAAGCGAGCAAGCGAGCAAGCAAGCACAGTGCAGGTTAATTTCGTATTTGGCACCATGGACTTCTTCATTAGCTGAGCCAGTGAGCAGCAGATCCTGCTGAAGCTATTTTAATTAGCGTGTGATTCCAAAACCAACAACTCTAAACTCTGGAGACCAGCACCTGATCTAATCTGCTGCTGCATCGCCATTGAGAAAGTCAATGCCGGAATGAAGGCGCACAACAAGCAGGGGAAACACTATCCTATCTCAAAAAGAAAAATCCATCCTTCCATTCAGGAAGGGAAGAAAGAAATGAGTTTGGGGGGGGTCAGTGAACAAAATGAATGTGCTGTAGACACTTTGGTTTGTAATAGGCTTCAAAGCCTGTGCGAGTGAGGTATTCTTTGAAGAAGCCTCAAAACATGCCGCTAGTTCCAGCTTGTTCTGTAAGACTCGGAGGAAACTATCTAAATCCAACGGCAGAGGGTGATCAAAGGTTTTGTATTGTGCTATAGAATGCCATAGTGCATTTCGAGTAATCCACGCAGAGCGGCCTGGAAAACATTAACAGGTAGGATAGAGGCCGAAGGTCCATAAATGAGAAGTGTTGGTGCAGCTCTGTGTGCTGCAATTAAGCAAAGAACTTAAGTGATAAATTCTGTGATGCTTTTAAGTGAATCTGAACACACAGCTATTCAAAATATGTTAAATATGAAGTGCTATGGGAAGTGCTATGGGAACTGAGAAATTGTGGTATGCCGGAGGGCATAAACAAACGATACGTCAAAATCCCAGACTAATTATTTCCAAAACTCCTTTTGATATTTCAAGGCGTGCTCGCAGCTTCTTTTCTTCCTGTAAGTTGCGCAAAAAAGAGGGTTAAGTGTCTAAACGTCAAGCTAGACTTCAGAGATAACGGGGAGCTGAATCCGAGCGGAGCGGCCGTCATTAGTGGGAGTTATTTGCACTGATGCTATCTCTCGCCCTGCGTTCCAGTGGCTGAGTGTCGGGCCCGCCGTTCCACTATGGTGCCCTGGAATGCCATTCTTTCTGAGGGTCCACTGCGCTCTCCTCTTCTGTTCCCCATTACCAGGCTTTGTTGGTCTTTGTTGTTGCTCTGAGATCTCTGAGTTGGAGATGGGGGTTGTTCTTCATGCATAGCTCTATGCCTGGGCACAAGCAGTACGATGGGGTGGGGAGGGTGAGGGTGAGGGTACAAAAGAGAAAACTGGTGCAGTTAAGGAACAGTTCAGCGACAGAAAATCTAATCTATCTAAACTTTCCCCTTTCCCCAAACACTCAAAGACATGTTTGGTGATCGAAGTTTGAAATAAACAATTTTTCATTTCCCTCAGATGTAGTCAAGTAATAAAGAAATATTTGGTCTCCAAATTTTGTTTGGCATCTAATCTTTAGCTTAGAACAGGAGCTACGAAGCCAAAGTTTCTAATGCTACAAAGGCCATTACTCACCTGAATCTACAAACACTTCCCCCAGGGGCGGATCTACCGGGGTGGCATAGGGTGGCAAATGCCACCCTAAAAGAAAGCCTTGCCACCCCTGCTGCC
>JBBPCZ010000040.1:3919039-3945638 GCA_037974445.1 Brycinus macrolepidotus | reverse complement strand
GATGAGTTCAGTGTGGAAGAACTTGACTGGCCCACACAGAGCCCTGACCTCAACCCCATCCAACACCTTTGGGATGAGCTGGAATGGAAATTGCGAGCCGGGCCATCTTGTCCAACATCAGTGTCTGACCTCAAAAATGCTCTACAGAATGAACGGGCACAAAATTCCAACAGAAACTCCAAAATCTTGTGGAAAGTCTTCCAAGAAGAGTGGAAGCTGTTATAGCTGCAAAAGGGGGACCAGCTCCATATTAAGGTCTATGGATTTGAATGCAGTGTCATTAAAGTAACGGCCAGGCATCCCAGTACTTTTGTCCATATAGTGTAGTAGCAATGTATGATAGGACAACTAGCTAGTGGGTGGGATTGATTATGACTACATCCGAGCTGTAGAGAAAACTGAGTTAATAATAAAACATTCATACCAGTATCTATACACTGTTTAGAAAACATGGGACCAAAAACGGTCAATAAACAGCAGCTTTCTTTCAAACCACAGCTACTACAGCTACGCCCTGAGAACACACAGTTCACACTGTAGTTAATGTTATCTTATCCAAAATCACTAAAGCTCACCATGTTACAACACACTTGGAATGGAATACTCCATTTTTCAATCCGTGTATGATTATCTGTCATTTAGTATCTAGTATTTAGCAGCTTGAAAGGCAACTGAACATTTGAAAAACAATTACATAAAATACATAAAAGTGGCTGATAAGGTTATCCTTGGACTTGCTCTGTAAATATTTGACATGAAAAACCAGTTACCTACAATCAACGAATATCTTGGAACCTGTCCCAGGAACATTGTCCTATAACTACGTACTATAAAAACAGAATACGTTTATTTCAAGATATTATTCCAGGCATTTTAGGAAAGGATGACCTCATCCAGCAGCACACGGTAAAGGCCAGGAGAACAGCGCATTCTGTTAATGTAGGGAAACTGGGAGAAAGTCCAGCATTGCCGCCAGTCTGGCCGTGCCAGCCCCTCGACGCTGCTCTACAAGAGGAGAAGGGGAGGTGGGCTGCTCCTCCACAGCTGTGTTTGGGAGAGTGTCGTCTGGCGGAGGAACGGTAATGATTTGTGCTTTCACAAAGCCCTTCCCCTGAAGAGCGCATTGGGCTCGGCCCTCTGCAGCCGGCTCCAAACAGAAGGGCACTCTGGCCGTGAACCTTTAATCCCCTTTACAAGCCTATTTTTATGCTGTGTGTATCTGCTTTCATGGAGCTCTGCTCTCATGAATGTATAAATACACAAGTAGCTGCCGTCCCAGGTTTGTAAAGAGAGAAGCTATTTAACACTGCCGCTAAAAGCCTTTTAACGGAGAGCAAACGCGACTCCTTTATTAGGCAGCATGTGTCTTACACAGATTAGTTATTCTGTTCCAACTAACCCAAGGTAGGAGGCCCTTTTAGGGGGAAAAAGCAATCCAAGTTAACGTGGAAAGGAAGGCGCACTTTATAATTCAAGAGGAAAATGACAAGAGGGCAAATAGCATGTTGACGACAGCATATATTCAAACAAAGAACAGTTGGACCAAACAGACTGACGTCTCCCGCTTCCAATTGCCGTGGCAGGAAATGCAGAGAGGGTCCAGAAAAACAACAATGCCATTAACAGCAACAAACAATTTTTATATTTAATGGCCAAGGCCCCTCTTCACGGCTGGAGTGCTGTTCCCCGGGCCCCTGACATGCTCTCCATCACGGTGAGAGAGGGCGTTTAATTATTCATGTGGCTCTGCCGGCTGCAGGTTAGGCACGGCCCCAGCAGTGGTGGTGGGAGTCTACACTTGTCCTTCCCTTGTTTACATGCATGGGTCTTGTGATGAAGTGAGACGGCATGCCTGCTTCATTCTAGTGGCACGTGAAAGTGTAGATGCTATGAATCACACATGTTCAATTTGATCACACGCATTCAATTTGCATAGAGTACCAGTAGGGCAACCAGTGGGGCTGAACTACAGAGTCAAGGCACGATAATATGATGAGCTCATTCCCTGGGTATAGTGATTTCAGGGAAAATCTGGGGGAGTTTTTTGTAACATATCCTTTTCCAGCAACAGCGATCAGTGCACTGAGTTATCAGACACACAAGACGAACAGGTATAGATTGATTTCTTTGCACAGTATCCAACAGCTTGCATCAGGACCACAAAGCAACAGAACATTAAGAATGTAATCCGGGATCATGTTAATCAGTAATGACCACTATGCCACTGGTCGGTGAATCCTCAGAAACATTGCAGCTCCCGCTCATTAATGTGCATGCTCTCTACCTTTTTTTACCCCTTGAACTGCAAGGGTCTATACAAGCCCACACTTCAAGGGTCTCTGATAGACCAGGGATACATGTAACAGCTATTATAAGACCACACAACTCCAAGCCCAACTTGCGACGGGCAAAAAAACTGCCTAAGAGCAGCGAGCTCACACAGGGGGGAAATGAACAAAAGGGGCTTCACTCCGGCTGCCACACAACACCCTCGCTGATGGCTGAATAAAGGGGAAGAATGCAGCAGAGAGGGCGAGGGGGAGGATGGATGTCTTAATTCAGCTCTGACATGGAGCTGGGTACACTCCAGAACACCTTTTGATGGCAAATCCGGGGGGCACCTTTGTTTAAGCACTCACCAGTCAAGGCTTGACAGACAATTTTTTTGCAGGAGGTTCTCTTATTGGCTGCCCGGGCACAGAAGACACCACAAAGGTAAGAACGGAGACCCAGTCACAGGGGGATTAAGATAATGGCTGCTTCTGGTTCTTCTGTATGCTGCACTCAATACAGGCGAACATAGGGTAAGACATGGTCATGCCCTGCTAGGCTGTGCCCTGGCATGGGTGACTGCAGTGTTAAAGGTGGGGGTGCTAATTGGTTTGGCTCCTTTGATCTACAGATGAACGCTGTAATCCGCCTTAATCATATTAACATAACCCCTCACAGCCAGACGGGGCTGTCCATCCCGCTGCAAAAATATATCCCCAACCCCCCAACCTTTACATGGTCTTCATGCAGAAAACAGCACTAGGACAATTCAAGTGATCAAACTCCACAAACTGCGATTCATTTATGCCCCAGTTCCATGCAGATACGGTCCGTCCGTTATCCGGTGTGACAGAACACTAATGTCATCGGGTATGCTAGCTCTCTGGGGGGACAGATTCTCTTGTTCCTTGAAATCTCTGGAGAATGTGGCACGGCTGATCTGAAGGCAGGTGGCAGCCCATCAGGGAGTATCCACCCGCGTTGTAGAATCGGGAGGCCAATATGCCACTTCCTGTACATCCCTATGCTACACCAGCAATATGGCTGCTTAGGAACATATGGCACTCTTGCATCTCTCCATCCTCAGCAGTTCTGTCAGACGATCCTCCGGTCAAGGAGAAAACCTTCTCTCCAGACATTCTGTCCACTTTTTTAACCCGTGATGGACAGCTATGTTCTAAAATATTACCATTCAATTTAAAGATACATGCAGCTTCTCAACATCGGCCTTTTCACATTTGTTAGCAGTAAGTAATTATGTGTGTTTCTCTGTAACGTTAAACTGAATAATTGATGTAATGTATAACATGAATAATCTAAGTGAATAATACATGTGATGTAATCCCTACTAGAGAATGTGCAGCCAGGCTCTGGATGATTGGCGGGTCTGCTGAGGAGGTTTCACTAATTGGTAATCAGTGCAGCCAGAATGCCCCCAACTCACCATGCAGCCTCCAACACCCTCCCACCTCCTCTCAGTGTGGAAGCTACAGCTATTGGTCATGCACCAGGCTAACCAGTGCTAATCCTGTTGCCATCCCGGTATCCAGGCTATACCTCATTTACCCGAGCAAGTACATGCACAATACACAATACACTTTTTCCCTTTCCTCCTCACCTTTCAGAAACAAACAGAACACACCCCCTACCACATACACACACACACACACCCTTATTCTAACTGACGTGGTTTCTGTCCAGACCGGGACCATCCATCATCACACAATTATGCTGGAACAATCCAGCCCTCACGATTACTGCCGCCCTCTGAAACCACAAGGTGCATTTACACACACACACATGCAAACGCATGCAGTCACACCACCCCCACCACCACCACCACCTTCACGCAAACCTAGTGCCAGCAGGACCTCAAAGCTTCCCCCTCTATGTGCGGTGGCCCACTGCACCAGGATAAAGCATGTGGGGAGAGTGAAAGAAAGAGAGAGAGTGACTTTCATGTACTGATTGGGGGAAAATGGTAGGGAAGGTTGGGGGAGGTTTGGCATTGTTGTGGGAATCACATACCAGCCGTTACCATGGTGACCCTCTGGCAGTGACGGACTCCTCACTGTAATGAGCGTGCTGAGTCCCAGAGGGACCCCTCTCTCTCTTTCTAACCCTGAACCTCCACTCCTCACTCTGCTCTGCTCTGAATGGATACAATCTGCTCTCCCATCCTGCATTTTTTCCAACTTTAGAGCACAAGACTGGGATGGCGGAAATTAGGGACAGGTTGGGTTATTTGGTATTCAAATATTGCATGTGTACTCATAAGTTATAAGTTGTATTATTTTGTCATTTAAAAAGCCCGAACATGCAGCAAAGAGCCACAAAGAACATCCAGACACTAGCAAATTCTATCACATGGCTACATCTAAGGGTAGCTGACTGGAAGTACACTAAATGCCTAATCCAAAAAGATACATCACTAAAATAACTAAATGATCAGGTTCAGACCACCGCTTGGGTTAGTTGGAAGCAATAAACATGTTCTTTTTGTATTTTTAACAATTCAAACCAAGATTTGATGGTACTTTGGTTAAATATATGAATATTCGCATATTAAAAAGCATTTATTAACATGCAAATCCTAGTTTAAAAGACCCTCAGCGCAACACAGGAACAAAGAGAAACCGTGTGACTAGTCCTGACGGAGCCCATGTTTGGGAGGGGGATGGAGGAGGTTCAGCCACTGAAACCACTCTAAAACACAGGTGGGTTCTGTGTGGTGGGCTGGACTTGGCATCCTTCCAACACCACCACAAAGGTAGAGCAACATGGGAGGCAGGAATTGAAAGACATTGAAAAAAAAGGGCCATGATAATCAACTGTTAGACACACAGCGTGGACAACAGCAATAAAATGAATGCAGGCTAAAAGCCTCTCTATGCACTCGCAGGCCACCTTTTATCCAAAACAACACACATGGGGTAAGGGAGTAAGTAAAATGCAAGTCAAGACAGGAGGCTAGAAAAGCGTTACTTAAAAGGAAGAGAGAGTGGCGACAACAAAGGCTTTCGTAAACAAAGGATCTCATGCACGCACATATACACACACACACACACACACACACACGCACACACGCACACACGCACACACGCACACACGCACACACGCGCACACACACACACACACACACACACACACACACACACACACACACATCCTCTCACTCACTGCAGGCAGGTAACTTGAGAGGGCTTGCAGCAGAAGCTGGCTGCTGCAGGGTGCTTTGACACATTCATCGGCCAATAAACATTAAATCAGATACAGCAAGGCAACTCGATGCTAATCAATACGGGGAGCAGAGCTAAAAGGACAAAAAAGGGCAGTCCGGTTTAGAAGCAGAGAAACTATTCGTGAGTCAAGGGCATCTGTATCACGTACGAAAGCCCTCGCACTGGTTCCAGCCACAATGCAACTTCATATTCAATCCCATTCCATTATGATGAATGAATATAATATGAAGTTCATTAGGTATTGATTCCACCTAGAGCCTGACCAGAGCTGAGGAGGGAACATAAAACCAGATCCTTCATGGCATCACTCATTCGACTGGACTGCTGCTGTGGGGAAGAAATCATTTCACCAGGCTGCCTGTAAAATCCATTATTAGTTCAAGGCAAATTATTACTCATCGGCCTAAAGAAATATAATAGTGCTTTTATTCCTCGGACTGAAGTCAGGATTACAGTAGGCAATGTGAAACCCAAGACGACGGGTGTAGACCAGGCAGGTTCAAAAATGAACTAACAAATACAGCATGGATGCTGCATTCTGGTGTTCCTGCCTCCCAGATCGCGCCTGAATTAAACACATCTAATGGGGATATTACACTCCAGTGAGCTTTGACTTTTTGTGCCTTTTGCCCATTGTGCACACCTGTGAAAGGTGCCCTCCCACTGATTTGTGTAAACTGAAGGGATGAATGGACACAGGATGTTGCTCAGGCAGACTTGAGCAGCAGGCTTTATCTGCACTCTGTTTGGTGCATGTTTCCTGAGACGGAGGGGGAGGGGGGAGGGGGAGGTGGGGGATCCGTGCGAGGACTCCACCACTAAAAGGCTTTCCAGGGAGAGTCGCATTTCAGTTTAATTACAGGTCTCGTGTCAGACAGATCCCTCTCCAGAAGTTCTAAACTAGAGGGGAGGAGGTTTGGGATGGGAGAGTGCTAGTCAGAGCAACTTTCTTTCATTCTCTTCTGGGAATCTCAAAAACAAAGAACATAAAAAAGATTCTAACAGTATTTTCTTCCTGGCATATTGGGTTTTGTGTAGATATTTTTAAATACAATGTTTAATATGCGAAGGAGTGACTCCATTTTTGTAGAAATAAGTACAGGGAAACGTATGTCTTTGACCAGCCAATATAAACAACATATAACAGATGGCAGAGTTGCCCTTGCTTGCCAGGATAATATTTGCTGCTCTTCACCAATCAAACACTGGCTCCACTTGTAGGTTTCTGCCCAAACACACAGAGATATGTAGCAAAACAAAACTGCATTTTAATTGAGGAGTAAAAAAGTCGCCTTTTGATATTCCCCTATGGTTTTCTACATAAGCTCTACACAGGAGTTTGATTCCACATCTGGACAAGGACATCACGCTACACCAAATACACCTGTAAAAAATACTGTTGGAATATTTTTTCCCTTCTTTGTTTTTCAGAATCCCAGAAGAGAACGACAGAAAGTTGCTCTGACTAGCACTCTGACATCCCAAACCTCCTCTCCTCTAGTTTAGAACTCCTGGAGAAGGATCTGCCAAATACAAAGTCAGTATGCGACCATCTGGCAGCCTTGCTCTGGAACTAGGTTGTATTATTATATGTAAATGTATTTACTTTAATGATTGGCTGAAGACAAGGTGAGCTTTATAAATCAAAGGGTCACCAAAATAGTGTTTCTCTTCATTCACACTCTCATATGGTCCTGTTCTCTTGATGTGACAACTTTGGTTTGGATCTAAAGTCTACAGGACGAGCAGACATAGAGAAGCAGAACTCCTGTAGAACAATATCATTCTTAAGGAGCTTTCAAGGCTGCTAAAATTCAGCGAATGGGACAAAAAGAAATAGGATTTGTACCCTGTAGCGTAGCGCATCCTCTCAAACACATGGCGCCAGCCGTCGGTTAGCATGGGCTTGTCTTAAGAAGCGAGCTGAATGCCATGTTTTTCAAACAACAGCGATCATGATGGATGACAGCCTTGTCCCAAGCCTCCACAGGGAAATTTCTTGCCTTTGCACAAAACAGAACCGAATAAACAGTGGGAGTGTTCCAGAGCAAGGCTGCCCTTTGATCACAAACTGGCTATCCCAGGCATCTTTATTTCAGCCAACAGTGGCCGCCGAGTCTGTCCTACTTCGGGATCCGGCCATTTCCCCTGGGGAGGCGACCAGAAACCTATCTGTACAAAGATGGCACAGTATTACAGATGCTCTGGGTCAGGCAGCAGGCCCCAGGGCTTCACACTGCCAGCCTGGCTTCATCACTGTTTGTTGACAGTTCTGCTATGACACACCGGGATAATGTGTCAAACTGTGTGTTGTTCTTCATCTTTAAACCCTGTTCCTTACAGAGGTGTATGTCCATGCACAGGGATTTGCAGGTATCAAAACCAGTTCACTTCCTTTGATACAAGTGTCAGCAAAATTGCGTTTTAATTGTGGCCATAAGTCTTGGCCATGGTAAGACACTCCCAGGCTTGCTGCTTGATCCACTCTCTGAACAAACAGCTAGACCTGAGCCAAGCCTACAGCATGAGATCAACACAGTTTAGCTCAAGCAAGCCCCCAAACTGTCTCAGCAGCCACATGCTAAATCTCCAACATTACAAGCCAAACAGGCACACTTAGGGCAACACAAAACACGAGAAGCCATGATGAGCCTGGACAGTCTTCCCCTTTATGGCATCTCTGGCACTGCCTGTTGCTTGTTGCTGTGAAATTTGTTGGATTTCCTGACCGGTCGGCTGCCTCTTGCCACTCCTGGTCCCGTAATCCCATTGCACATACATTTGCATCTCGTTTCCATAAAGGGAAGCAGAGAAGCTTGAAACTTCTGGCATGGAACTGATTACTTCCTGTTGAGGTATTGGAAGTGGATGGCAATCAAAGATGGCAAAGGCCTGAGTTCAATCCCTCAGAGAATCCAATCACACAGACATGACTCATTTCAGAGAGGTCCTTGTTACCATCAGCTCTGAATACTTCTTTTGAACTCACAGACCAAAAAAAAAAAAGCCCTAATAGTATCAGATATTAAGCAAGTCCTAACAAAATTAACTATTAAAAAAGCAGATCTGTGTTTTTAATGAGGTCTGGAGAAGAAACAACGAGAGACATTATGGCGAACTAAACAGATGACGGGGACTAAAGGAACAAAGAACGTCCACAGTGAATTTGACATTGTCCAGACGCCGTGTGGTGGTAGCATGGGTGGGGTCAGCCACCAGGAACACCAGACTGAGTGCATACACATTCAAGCGCATGCATCCAAGTCCTGCTGAAACAGTCAGGCAGGACAGACATGTATGCATGTGAGGAATTCACAAACACACATTTCATACACAGTTTACCCAGATATGTATATCCTAGCTCAGAGCAGAGACATAACCATCTTGGACAAAGGTACACACACACTAATCCGTCTGACACTCCTTCCATTCTCCTTCAGAAATAGAGAGCCCTGTCACAGTGTAACCCTATATTCAAACCGACAAGCAGACAAAATCGCTGGAACAAAGTCGACAAGCCAAAGTATTTCTACTGATAGAAGAAAAGAGAAACACACACGGCCAGGAACTGAGGGAGCAAGAGAGACAGCAAGAGAAAACAAAAAGAGAGAGAGTGTTTCCTTACCTACCATTACTTTTGAACTACTTTCTGAATAAAAACAATATACAGCACCAAAGCGCAAAATAAAGCACTGATAAAATCCTCCTCGTGCTTTATATCAGTACTGTATTTTGCATTTATTCGTTTGTTTGGTTGTTTGGGCTGGACCCAAATATTCGGCTAGTTAGATATTTAGTTTTCAGAATGAGATATTTGTGGGTTTTTTGCACTAAATGTAAATCATCAGTAAAGGTGAACTGCAAAGTACAGCACATTCTTGTAATACATGAATACTTTTTAGCTGCACTGTTAAAATATAGTGTCTACTGTCTTAGCTTGTGTAAGCATGAATCCAGCCAGATTCGTCTCCTTAATTAAGTTAAACAACTTACAGCATGACGTAATATTTTTCCCTTTTGCTAAAAGGGAGGTATGTGTAAAAATATCAAAAACTGGAAGAATGTTTTATTAAAACTAAACTATATACAGAAAAACAAAAACATTATAAAATTAAGAGTAAATGAAATGTAAACAATATTATTTTTGAGTGTAGAGCTGAGAATTTGTACACA
This sequence comes from Brycinus macrolepidotus, assembly GCA_037974445.1. NCBI lineage: Eukaryota > Metazoa > Chordata > Actinopteri > Characiformes > Alestidae > Brycinus > Brycinus macrolepidotus. Next base: position 3,935,952 of record JBBPCZ010000040.1, on the reverse strand, counting down.
CACACACAGTATTGTTTCTCTTGATGAGCTAAATGCCTGTTATTTGTGTTCCATTACTACACAGCCCACAGCTGCGGTGTGTAAGCCTGCAGTTAAAAAATGGAGCTGCTGTACCAGACATCAGCAGGACTGATCTGGACACTAACACTGAGAGACAAAGGCTGCCCAGAGGTCCCTGCAGAACCACTAAATGACACTTCATACAAGGCTCCATGATGAAGCATTGGGCCGGCTGTCTCTTTGTCACAATGCAGCAGGGGCACATAAAACTCCGGCCCCACACTTAATTTGCCAAGCCGTTCATCTCTGGTGAATGGACTAGGGCGGGATCCTCCATAGCTGGAGGGAGGAGGCAGCACTCGCAGAAAATAGAGGACCTCTATTATACAGCCCGGGTCCTCCTGCTCTGCCTGCAGGGTGGGGTGGAGGGTACGGGGCCCAGCTTGCACAGAACCCCCCTCAGCTAGGGGGGAAATCACTTACAGGGTGTAACATACGTGTTGTGGCTATAATAACACCGGCTACATCCTAATTGTTTATAGCGGCCTTGGACATTTCACAGCCATAATGGGGCAAAGGGTGCAGGAAACAATCAATAAAAGAAGAGTGACATTAATGTTGGAGGGCCCTGGGTTCCTGAGGCAGCATCTGCACGGTGCTCAGCCACACAGCTTGATGGCTCCCTCAAACACTCAATTAGCCGTATTAATTAACTGTCCAATACATATCATTTAAAATCAATTTGGCCCTCTTTACCGACTCTCTCAGGCACAATTTCAAGCCAAATAAACCCGAAACAAACGCCAGCATTAATCATACATAAGGAGAAGGCTGACAACACAGTTCGATAGATTTCTAATGAAACAAAGGGAGAAAATCGAGGTTCAATTAAATATAAGGACAATTCAAGACAATTTTCAGGAGAAAAAGCCAAGATTTCAAGAAAAAAAAAATCAATTTTTGCATTTACAGGCTCAAATTACAAGTGGTCACAAAGTATGCTTAGAAGAACATCACTGATTTGGGATTAGAACAGTAGGCCTGAGTGAAGGAGCTGGCAGAGAGGCAACGAAAATAAACAGGGCGGTCAGCGGCACCGGGGGTCTACACCAGGCCGAGTGAGAGACGTCTTTTCCTGGCCAAAACAAACAGCAAAAGCTGACATCAGTTTATAAGAAGCCATCCAGTAGTGCCTTAGGAGGTCAGAGTAAAGCCTTGCCGGTAGCTACACCATTGATGGAAAGGTTAACTATCGGCTACTGCTGTAGTCTACGCTGTTTAGAGTCAACAATCCAAGAAGAACAGAAAAATACCAGATAAAAACAATGTACTGCTATCTTCTGGCACAAGTAACTGGCTCGCTAACAGCCTTAGCTCGCAGCTATTATGTTAGCAGTACCCTTCTTGTTTTTCCTCCCACTCTCCGGACATGCAGTAATTCATCGAGCGTGGTCCTCTGCTCCACTGAGCCGTATCTTGTCCTACCCAAAATTCCTCTCAGGGTCACTCCATTCCCTTTAGCTTCTACTGTAGTGGAGGGACTCTCTCACAGAGTAAATGCCATAAACAACCACAGCAAACTAAGTGACTTGCTGGTCATTCATTCCACAGCAGGGGACCCAAACCTAATACAGGCATGTCAGTACGCCACGGGCAAAACATTCAGTGAAGTTTCAATAAGGTCAAAAGATGTGCCCATTATTTCCATTTAGGAGTGTGTTTAGGTTGGCAGAGCTGATGCAGGAGATTTAGTACACTCCACTCAGGCCATCTTCAAATTAAATAAGGTGCATATCACCCTTTCCAGACTCCAACTGGTGTTTATAATGTATTAATTTAAAAAAATATACAGAAAAGCCAGCCTTTGATTTCCATGACATCAAAACCAGTAGAGAGGGAGAGCTGGGAGGAAGTAGTTCCATCCTTTTGTGCTTCTTGCACAACTCTTCTGGTCTGTGTGGTTCTGCAGGTTTGGAACCATTCTGGAAAAGCGTACGCATTGTTCTCTTATTCAGCCAAGCTCAGAATACCTACTAGAGCAAACACCTGCAAAAAGAATACCTGACATACCATCACATTACATTACATTCATCTGGCAGACGTTTTTTTCCAAAGCGACTTACAATTTGAGGAAACACTCAAGTTTCAGGACAGTGTCAGAACCAGTGGATAGTCTAAGTGGTTAAATCTTTATGTAGGAGTAGTGCAAGAAGAAAGTGCATCAGGAGAGGAGATGCTCTCTGAACAGATGAGTCTTCAGGAGGGTTTTGAAGACTCCATTTTTATGTCATTTGACCCTCAGGAACTTATTGAGATGACTGACATGGTGATCAAAAAAGCTGCGAAACTCTCTAAAACCCACTACAGTTTAGTGTTTAGAGTAAATAGCCATGAGAGCCCATGTAGACCTAACTAAGATTGGGAAAACAAGGGATCTGTGAAGGGAAAATGAAAATGCGCACAAGGAAAACAGCTTAGCAGGAGAGAAGGCAGGTGGCAAAGATCAAGGCTTCTTTACTCAGAGACCAAAAGTGTACACAAAATAGTGAAAAGGACTTGGAGAGCCCACAGACAGAAAACAACCTAGCGTATGGCTCCGAGCCTAGATGGTAAAGATCTTGTGGTGTGAATTCCTAAACAGGGAGCCCGGATTGGAGATGAATTATTTATGGCGGTCCTTTGGTTCATGTCAGCAGCTCCACTGGATGAAATGATATTTATGGAGCCCCATGGGCAGAAAACGGGGGAGGGGGGAGGGCAGTTAAAGAGAGGGGAGGGAAGAGTGAAGGATGGGCGGGCTCTTCACACATGCAAGGTGAGCGGCAGCTGGCTCTGAAGAAAGAGAATGAGTCACTGATGGAGGCTTAGAAGCACACAGGAATGACAGGGGGGGTCATAAACTTGCACGGGAAAAGCAGGAGGAATTTCCATTCAGCAGCAGACGGAGCAAATACAGGTGCTGAGTGGGCAGTGGACGCGTGTCCTGAGTAAAGAAACAACTTACTGCATGCGATATGATCGCTACTAGCATGGACAGTAGAGAGAGACATGTTTCTTTTTATTATGACCAGTTTATTATGACTTTTTTACAATGCACATTTTGTCCAGCAATTAAATATTAGAAAATGCACTCAAGAGGTGCTTCGTGCAACACAATCAGAAAATCTGCCCTCCCCACCCCACATTCTGTAACGTTCTGTTTTGTTGTCTGTCGTTGTTTCATTCTTTATGCCTTTGTTTATGTGTCTGTTTCATGTGTGTATGTTTCAGTCTTGGCCTCACCTCCTCATAATTACTTCTTGGTCTTCAGTCTAGTCTTCAGTCTAGTTTTTGTCGGTTCTTGGTGTTTTTGCTCCATGATTTTGGACTAATGTTTTTGATTAATGTTTTTGCTCAGTTTCTCTCGCCATTGGTATTGTTGCTCTGTTCTTTTTTGCTCTGTGGTTTTGGATTGATGTTTTTTGCTAGGTTATTCTTGCTCTGTTATGTTTTTGCTCAGTTCTTCTTGTTCTGTATTTTTAGCTTTATAGTTTGCTGTTTTGCCCCTCGTGCTCAAGTTTATATATTTTACTCCCCTGTCTCTTTTTGCTTTATTTTGTTTTGTTAGTCCCCATGTTAGTCTTGTTAGTTTTTCATTTTAGTTTCCCGTTTCTTGATCTTTCGTTAATAAATGCCTGTTTGCAGTTATGTCCTACTCCTCACTTGACGTCTCCATGTGACACATTCAGACTTCTTTTCCTGAAAAAACGCCCGCTGCAATGTATGAAAGCTCACTACTGGAAAAGCCTACTCTGACATTCCTACAGTTCATCAAAGCTAAGACACTGACTCCACTCCAGCCTATATTTCAGCAAGAGTGGTTCCTTATAGTACCAAAAAACTTCCAACAGCAGGACCCTTTAAGTGCTATATAAAACCATTTTTTTAAAAAAAGGTTTCTTTCCATCATAGGGAAGAACCATTAAAACAGGCAAACAACCACTCATGCATTCAAACGGTTCTTTGAGTGTTCACAGTACGACCACTTCACCATTTTCATTTTCAGCTGATGTCAAAAGCCTGTAGTAGCTTGTAAGTTTATTTATAAAGCACATTATCATACATACATGGAGGCTATGTAATGTGTTTTGCCCAGACAAAATAAGACAAGTAAACAATTAAACCAATACAGAGTAAAAGATTTAAGACAAGTGTTAAAAAGAAAACAATACGAAAGAATACAGATAAAAGTGCATGATTTTTGTGAAAGTCGTACTGGTTAACTTAAAGCAGCAAAAAAACAAATCTGTTTTTAATCACAGATCTGATCTCCATGGGAAGCTGGTTCCAGTAGTGGGCAGCGTAATGACTAAATGCCAATTCACCCTGTTTTAATTCAGATCTGGGCACCACTAGTTGACCAGCTCCTGCTGATCCAAGAGACCTTCCAGGCTGACGCTCTTCAAACATTACAGAGATATATTTTGTGTCCAAACTACTGAGTGACTTATAAATAATGAGTAATACCCTGAACTATATCTAACTGGAAACCACTGGAAGAACCTGAGTATTGGGAGTAATTACTATTTTTTTCTTGGTTTTTATTAGAATTCTAGCAGCAGCATTTTGAACAAGCCGCCTAACGGTCTTACTGAGGAGGTTTCTCAGGTTTCTCAATTCCAGATTTTTGAGTACAGCAGGTATAGTCCATTGATTGAAGCCTTCAATCTACACATTTTGAAACACTTCTGGGTGGTTTTCTTCTTAAGGCACATGTGATATAGTTCTTTTTTATCCCTTTTTGTAATCAAGAAAAACAGAAATTCTATCCCAGCTGCTCCAGAGTACCTCCCAATGCAAGAGGTGTCAAAATGCATGAGGAGATTGAGGGGTTTCACATTACACATGTAAAAATATCCCCGACCACACAGGGCTGATTTAATTAGAGAGCATAAAGTCTGTAACTCCCCAAAGACATTTTCCTTAAAACCTAGGTTCCACGGTGATTGAAAGCCTGTTGAAAGAGTTAAACCCCTTCTAAGCCATGGAAAAGGAAGATATGTGATCCAAAAAACAAAAAAAACCTCAAAAAACTGCAAATAGAATTTTCCTTGAACATGTAAAGATTTTTCAAGCCACTCTCCCACTGTCATTGGCTGCACTGATGCTACTCGCAAAATCTATCGCACCAGACTTTCGAGTATTTCCCTAGGGTGGACATAAACCACAGAACTGATGACTGGAGCAATATTGCCTGCTCATTCGTAACATCCTCATTTCTGTACACACTTGAATTTAGAGATGCTACAACGTTGGTAGATATTGCTTCTTTGATTGTTAGTGCATAAATAAATGCAAATTCTGAGGAAACAGTGAACGTTTATGACAAAAACACAATCAACACATCTTACTGCACCATTTTGGCTCTTAATTTATACCATAAATAAGAGCTCACACATTAATTCCTAATGCTTGTCAGGGGGCTGTTGTGGAAGGCAGTATTGGAACACTTTGATTAATAGCCAAAGGAATTCATCATTATGTCCTCGGTCTCCCTCGGCGTCTCTGAATGTCTTAATTGTCTCCATCAATGTCACGGTTAGTCAGGGGAAGCAGCTAAGGAGCTGGTTGCTGAACATTTGCTTCGGGAAGAAAAGTGGGTACTCAGTTCCATGTACTTCAATGAAAATTTGAGGGATTTACACTTTTGAACTTTTTCAAATGATAATACCCAATTTACTACAACCCAGGACATATTATTTAATAATTAATAAATAGGACTGTTTAAGCCATTTAAGGCCATTTAAGTGATTAATTTTATTCTACTGGACTTTGCTGTTACTCACGTCTCTAATTATGGAGCTTTAGCAATTAGCTGTGCTGCAAATTTCTGTTTAATTCCGACTCTACGTCATCTGCACAAGAGACAAACTCAGTGCTTCACAGCAAAACCAATAACCTCAACTTGACTTTCTTGTTTGTTAAATATCGTTTCATATAGTTAACTTATCTTGCTTCAGTTTTGCAGAGGAAAGGGGTGATGTATCTGCTTCACTGAGCACGTTCAACCAGCACGGTTCAACAGCAGTGGTCCCATAACTATTTCATCTCTTCTAAGTACAATAAATGTGGCATCAATGCAGGATATCATCACCATAAATGCTTAAAAGTTGGTATCCTTACGTGTGAGAATCTTAATACCTCGTGATCACCAGTAAACAAAAGAACAGGTTTTTAAACCAGTATTTACTGAATTTTAATGGTCACTGTGGTTCGTTTCCACTGTAACTCTAACAGTCATTGGATGCTCGTCGACCTCCTCCTCCTTTCACTTCTCAGCTTTTACTTTTATATTGAAGGACCAACATTTTGACTAGGATTCAGACTGCATCCTCCCTTTTTTAAAGAACAGAGGGGCGTTTTCTTTACTTTGTTTTTCAGAAAAAATCACCTAACACGAATCCATGTAAACTTCTTTAAAAAAGCTTGCATTTCCACACTGCATTCCCAGCAGTAACATTACAGTGCAGTTTCTCTTTTTTCTAAAACACACAAGCCATATTTGAACCACATCAGAGGCAAACAGCATAGCTCCAAAGCCCAGAGCAAAGCGGCCACTAAGGTTAAGAGCTGGACAGTCTGGTGCATGGGTTCAGCTACAGGATCGGCACATCCTCTCTTGTCTCTTTGGCGCCACTGGACACTGTGAACTCTCCTGAATGAAAAGACCCACAAGACGCTACCCTTACAAAAAGCACTAAAGTTCACCATGTTAGATTTACTAACACTCCTCACTGGAATATTTTCAGCCGTATCGGTTCTTTGATGTGTTTAGCCATTTTAAAATAATTGAAGTTTTGGTAGCTCGCCCTGTTAAAAATACATTAACTAGCTATGCAAAACTGGTTAATTAGCTTACTCAATCCGCAAACGTATGAAAAAATACCATGAGCTCATCTACAGAAGTAAAAAAAATACCATCAGATCGACCCCTTAAAGTGGCAAAGTGGGTAAATGATGCTGCAGAATAAAGAGCTATTTCCCTAATCTTTGTATTTATTATTATATCACTTATTTTAGATATTTAGCTCGAAATTATAGGGAGGCTTAAGACCAACAAATGAAACAACGCAACACATGCTTGCCAACCTAATAACTTAACACCTCAGTTTGTGCTAAGGATCTTGAGACTTTAGAGGCCAAGTGGACACCTTAAACTCTTCGTCAGGTTCTTCAAACCATTCCTGCACAAGTTTTGCAGTGTGGTGCTAAAAGAGGCAACTGCCATTAGGGAGTACAGTTGTAATGAAGGGGTTTACTTGGTCTGCAACAGTGTTTAGGAAGGCGGTTCGTGTCAAATTAACATCCACATGAATGCCAGGTCCCAAGGTTTCCCAAAAGAACACTGCCTAGAGCACCACACTGCCTTCCACCCCTAGTTAGATTTCTGACTAGCAGCAACCAGCAACCAATATACCAGAGGTGAAGCGACTGTGGAGAAGGGTAATGACGACGCAGAGAAGCACAGCTCGTATCCCCAGGAGAAATCTCACTTAATGCTCACATCCACATGAAATGGTCTCAGCAACGTGTTCGCACCATCTCTATGCTAAACATCAGTAACTCCACCCTTCCGCTTTTCTGATACATATTCATGACTCTCGGAAATCAATGATGTGACAGGAAGACTGACGGTCTCCGAGATTAACACGAGGATGTTTCTCGAGCTGACTAAAAACAGAACATCGGCAGCTTTGACTGGTTATGTTGCTTGTCCACCTTTCTTACAGCAGACACAAAAAAGCTCAGACAGAATCTGAACTGAAAATAAACAAAAAAAGGAAAAGGTGCTGGAACATGAGTGAGCTGCATTTTCATTCAAGGGCTGTTAGGATTCCTCGATTACTTGATTTCAAATCAGCTGGTTAACATTTATATTCTCAATGAACTGGCTTAGTGATACTTTTGCAATTTAAATAAGTATGGTACGTGAAGGTCGTTACAAATACTGGTTTTGAAATTTGAATATTCTCTATGAGTGGGGTATATCATGAATAAAAAATAAGTGAAAAAAAAAACCCAAACCAGCAAGATCTCACAAATGAGCCTATTTTTGTCTTCTAAAATGTCACATATGATGTAAAATAAAATTGTTATAAATTGTGTGTATGATTAATTCATTACTCATATAATCAATAGTGACCACCATAATGTCTAGCATCGCAACCAAAAATGTGAGAAAATTACTGTGCATGGGAAAATAGAACTTTTCCAAAAATGCTCTTCCAAGCGAAGGCCTAATAAAAGCATTTCAATGTAATGATGCAGTGCAGAGCTATGATTAAGTTCTGTCTTGTTGTGCCACTGGTTCACCACTCTCCCAGAACGCTTATCCTGTTTGTGTGGTAAACGGCTATATCTGAAATGAATGAACACCCAAACATTCAGAAATTTGTTTCCAGCATCCAATCAAAGTTACTTTTAAAGCAAGTGTGCTTCATACTCATGACAAGGAACAATTACTCTTAGCAGAGTGACGGCAACCCTTGAAGAAACTGTATCACGAGGCATTTGTCTGTAGCTTCTGGAAGAGGTCCAGGTGCCTTTTTTTTTAGTCACTGATTGAGCGTCTTTTGTAGTTGGCCGAGACAGCAGGAGTTAGCTTCGCCCGGTTTCACACAATAAATGGCTGGCAGGATTGGCAGCCTCCCCCTTCAAGAAAATTATTACATCATTGTACTGCCACCAATCTCCAATGCGTAACACTCAATGCGTTCGAGGTGGGGTGTATAGCGTATAGTGCCCTGAGCACAGCATGACTCTGTTTTCATGACCCTTCACAAAAGGCTCGGTCTCCCAGTCAAAACACGTCTGCTTTGTACCATGTTAAAGTTGGCACTTGCAGATGAATTTGTTTCTTCTAACAATAGTCTTGGGCCTGTGTGATATATGTGTATGCTTGCTGAATCTAGCCAAGAGCTCAATGATGGGAACTAAAGGAGACAGCAATAGGGGGGGTGGGCAGAGAAGGCAACGCCTGGAAGGAGAGGGATGGGGGAAGAAACCAGTATCCATAATTAATGAGAACCAACTGTGAGGATAGAAGGATCTAATGTGGTCTGATGGTAGAGGTCCTGCCCAGTAGCAACAAAGCCTAGATCTGTTGTTATTGGGGCTTTTTCACTGCCACTTTTTGTCATGTTTCTACCTGTTATTCTTTCACCGTCATGTAATTACTAAACCAGTGATTTCAGATTTAGATGGCAGTGCACCACATGGAAGGTAGACTGTCTGTTTTTTGCACTGTCTTAATAAATAAGGTGCTGTGAATCCCGAGTGTCTTAACAATGGCCTCATCATTGGTAGATCGCAAGTTCAATCCTACATGATGCCACAGCCTTCCATGGCCATGAGTCCAGGGAGCATAACTGGCCTGGCTCTGCCTGGGTGGGCAGAACAGCCCTCCGACTCCCTCATCACACAGGCATCTATTAGCTATTAGACTCCTAATGCTACAATCACCATGTTCCACATTACACATTTATAACATGACTGCATTCTAAGTCACTCTAGATAAGAGCATCTGCCAAATGCATGAAAATGTGTAAACAAAAACATTTCTAACATTTCCACATAATGTAAAGGCTGTATAGTAATTCAAGGTGTTTCTTTGAACTATAGAACCAAAGACCCATTAGGAACCTTGATTTTTAAAGTTATATGAGCAAACAATTCATTTCATGAGAATAAATAGTTCCATGTTCATATTTTATTCACTGATTATGACAAATTCCTACATAATGTAAAGCTGTTTATAATAAGCGGCTGGAGACAATGGGCTTCAGCTCTCTGTGTGTCCAGCGCTAGACCAGCGACGGCGCCACCATGGCCAATCTAATACAATTAACCAACCTGAGGTTTGGGGTGGGTGACAGCAGATGATGAAGTGACAAGAGCACCAAATTGATGAATGGAAGGCAAAGCACACAGCAGAGCAGAGAGGAGGAATAGGTGAAATATTGACTGTGCAGGATCCAGTCTGAGATCAGAGATGGAAAGGCTGGAGACATGAATAAAAAAAAGAGCGTATGCAAGCCCAGCAGGCAGCGGTTTAAAATGTGCCCCCTGGGACATCAGAGGACACAAACGACCCACAAATGATCCCCCATTGGTCACGCGGCATATTCCGTCCCAGCTCCCTCCCCCAGTCTCCTTCATACAAACCTGACATGCCATCCCAACAAAATACTACAAAGCGTTGAATTGAAATTCAAATAGGATACTGCAAAGCGTTGAATTGAAATTCAAACCTTTCAAGGCATTTGAGGGACGTTCTTTGTAGCCTTTAATAGCACATGGCTAAAATAACTTATCTGCACCTTATATGTTTGCAGTAGCAGTTGTGAAGTGTGAAGCCAGTTGTAAGGACTGGGGACCTAAAAATGGAAAACTGGTGATCTTTCTGCAGAAAACAAAAGCAAAACGATCTTCTGCCATTAACCCAAAGCGTAGGACCTTAAAAATCACCTCTGCTGGATCATTTGTGAAGAGCACCAATTGGAAGCAAATGGAGGCAAAGCTGGAAATCATATTACGGAAGGTTTACCTTGTGTAACCCAATTGCAAAGGTTGATGAAGCTCAACCTGAATCAGCTCCAGCGCTTGCAGAGAGTCCAAAAATCAATCTGTTTATAAATACGCGGCATCGGAAATACCCTCCAATTCATCCTGTGTTAATCTCATTCCCAAGGCTACTGGAGTAAATACACTTACACAGTTGCATCTCCTCAAACTTCCTCATCACATCCATATTTACTGCAGGGGGCAGATTCGCAAAAGCATCTTAAGAAAGATAATCTCCTTAAATGTGCTTTTTTATTCTTAACTTTATACTTCAAATGTTCTTATAAACTGCTATTCTCTAAAGCTTTTTATGAATTTTCTTTATTTTTAACCATAACCTTTAAGAACAATTCCAAGAACAAGTGGTTTTCTTGCAAAAGTGATGTTCTTAAATATCATCTTAACTTTAAGACTGACTCACACTTGTCAAAGTCTGTAAAAGCTGATAAGGCACGCTTCTAAAAATGTCTAAAGACCTTCTCAAAAATACGATCATTTCTTCCCATATCACTTCTAGTCCCGTGTGCAGTTTGTTTGTTTATTATTTTTTTCAACTTTGCTGTCCTCAGGCGCTGAGTAGACAAAACTGAACAACCACTTAACACAAATAACAGTTAATGTAAATTCAAAATTAAACTAAAAAACATGATATAAACAGGCTACAAGACAAACAACCCATTTCCTACATAAGAACATAAGACTTTAATACGAGAATTATTGAGAAGTAATGCATTCTAGGACATTACGGGTTGGTTTCTGGACTGTTTGCCTTTCATTGGAAAATCTCCATTCAGAATGCTATGTAGTCTGGGACTAGGCTTAATCCCTCTCTGCAAAACCAGCCCTTTGTGTTTGCTTTAAGCTTCTTCAAAAGTGTTTTCTTGGGAAAGCTTTTGAGAAGCTGGTCCCAGGTCCATATTTGGTACTCTGTGGTGTTCTTATGAGCAGAGCTAAAGACATAAAGAGGTTTTAATGAGCGGGTTTTCAAAAAGTAACATCATGAATTTCAAGAAATTTCAAAATATATCTTGACCACGAGTAACTCTTAAACACCACGTAGAATATGGCTTCTCAAGGAAGGTGACAATACTACAGACGGTCTAAATGCCACCCTGGAACCAACAAAGAAACCCTGGCACTCCTTCTTTCCAGTGAGAAAGTCTGATCTGAAGAGGGAAAGAAAGAAAAATCTGCTTGGACTTGGCTGTTCCCTCATTACTTCTCTGGTATTTTAGTCCCGAGACAATCTCTCTTTTGAGCAAATGAAAAATAAAGTCAGAGCGCAGTTCTGCTCTCCAGTCCTCTTTATTTCCTGCTTTTATTATCATTACCACTAAGCCCATTCGTACGAGTGAAACGGGAGGGGTAGGGGGTAGTATTTACTAAATGTGGACAGACATGGGGCCCTGGCTTACTAATGGCTTCCTGCATTTCACACACTTTTTCCCCCCTCAGGAAATCTTATCAATATAAGCCACTGCTGCGCCGACCAAAAACCACAGCACTCAAGTCACCAACTTTAATTAAATACAATTGAATGGGATAAAATGGCCCTTCCTCTGCGACAAAGTGGAAAGCATGAATAGGAAAGTCTTTAATAAAATATAAATCATTTACTGATTAGTGGTGGAACAATACAGTCAACTCATGCTTCGGCTCAATATGAGTTTTATACACTTACAAGATATTCAACAAAGACTGAAAACAATTTGATATTCTTTCAAGATTTAGAATGAAATCTGAATGACAAAAAATGATAACTATTCAGGGGTTTAGGACATGAATGTGTTGGACTGGGTTGTTTGGCACTGGTTGAACTCTATAAACAATGCAGGAACATCAACTATCATAATTAATAGAATGCTTATTTTTCACAATGCATTGTCACATGGCCACAATGTACACTGTCTCATTTTTGAGTTGAGATATTGCAACATTTCGATGCATGAATACCCCCCTATAACTGATAGAACAGACCAACAAACCCAAATTACTGATAAAACAATCCACAAACTCAGAGCATGAAAACCTTTGTATAGAAAAGAGGTCTGGTTTCCAATCTCATGAGGCTCAGATTTGGGTTGTATTTGGGCTAATTTTTCTCATGCAAGGGCTTGTATTATATGTGTAGGATACTAGTTTATCCCAGGAGGACGTTTTCAGCCACTCAACTCAGGTCTGTAAACCCACTTCTCTTTGGACTGGGGTTGGGTTATGGTTTCAAATTTAGCAGTGCAAGACTGGCTTGGTTTGGGTTTCAGTTTCATACCTATGAAGACCTAATTTCTGGATAAAGCTAACTGAGAAAGTGACTGAAATGTATTCAGTGGTTGTTGGGAATGTATGGGGAATGGAGTCTAGGACAAGAACTAATAGAAGAATGTTTGCATGAAGGACACATGGCAGGCTGTGTGCTGGAAGCCACTGAGCTCAAGGCTGACTGGCAGGGTCAGGCAGTCGGTCTCTCATTAGAAATTAATTACCACTGTAGCCAGCGTGGGGCTGAGGTACAGTCACTGTGTGTCTAAGCCTTTACCCAGGGGGGGCACTTAAACCCCTGACCCCCCTCCTTCGGGTAGGCAGTGCGTGACACCAACCTGGCTGAGAATCACTGGCCTGCCAGGCTAGGAATGCAGCAGCCACCAGTCTGTGGGGTGGGCTGGTGTGGGTGGGCCCCTTGAGTCGGCCCGAGGAGAGACAACTTCATCTGTCCATTACTATTCTGTATTTTAAATCTTTTATCTTCTACTTAAAATGTTTTGCTGATCTATTCTCCCATTACCCCAAAGCACCTTTTGGAGCTACCTTTTCAACGGAATAGCATATTACATAAAGTGTAAATCTAACACTTACCTACAATTACTATCAACAAAATGAACAAAAGTACATATGCAGTACTTGATGCCATGATTTCAGGTATTATGTGTACTTTAATCAATTTCTAGCAAGCATCTGAGAAAGCATCGCAAGTTACTAGCAAAACCCTAACAACTACCAGGAACACTACAGCAACACAACAACCACTTATCAACATTATAGCAACTATCTAATACACCACAGCAACCCCTAAGCAGAAGCCAAAGCCATCAGAGATAGCAACCATGTAACAACACCTGAACATCACCACCAAATTGGCAGAACTACACAATCAGTACATTTACACAACCTGCATTTTCCTCAACACTTTCACAATAATTATTGAATAGATTGCAATAATTATTGAACAGAACAGACTATTTCTCCATTTCTGAATAAACCACACGGCCTTGCTTTGGTCAAATTAAAGTGGAGAAGCTTTGTAAATATTAATGACTGAACGTCAGTTCTCATTTAATTCATTTCAGTCTGCTATATTTTATGCTATATGCTTATTCTATATTTCTCTGTTTTTGGCTATGCTGCGTATTTTAGTCCATTTTTAGCCAGAACCTGAGAAAGCATAGCATCTACCAAGCAAAACCCAAAAAACTACAGAGAACACTACAGCAACACTTTAGCAACTGTTTAGTAACACCCAGTAACTACTTAACAACAATCCAGCCACAGCAACCCCCTAGCAGAACCCGAGGAACCAGCAAAGATACAACAACCCTGTACTAATACCTGAACATCACCACCAAACTGCTAGAACTACACAACCAGCACATTTATACAATCTGCATTTTCTTCAGGAAATGCACTTTTATAGTAATTATTGAACAGAACAAATTATTTCACCATTTCTGGATAAACCACGCTGCCTTGCTTTGGCTAAATTAAAGCGGAGAAGTTTCCCCTAATTATAAGTTCATATTAATGATAGAATATCAGTTCTCATTTAATTCACTTCATTCTGGAGCACATTAAACAATGAGTCATGTTTCAGGAAATCAGAGCGAGTAATTATTTTTAGTTAAAAATCTTCAGGAACGTGTGTGTGTGTGTGTGTGTGTGGTTCATGGTCTCTCTTCTTGCCTTGTAGATAGACAATCTCATTAGGGTTATACAGTAACAGCTGCCTCCTCCTTAATGACATCCCGTCTCATCAAAAACACATCCCCCCGGGGTTCATCATACAAGTGTCCAAGGGTCCAGTGCTGGAATGCCAAGTCCACTCTGCAGGTGCTCCTGCCGCCTTTGTCCTCTGCCTCCATGCGGTTTAAAATCGAATTCAGCGCGGGTCAGAGGTCAAGGCTTGTGGGTCAGATGCCGAGGAGCCAGAGAGAGAATGAACAGCTGGTTTCCATCAGCCCTTCGCTCATAGCCTTCAACCAAAAGAAACTCTTCGGCTCTCATTGTGTATGCACAGCAGAAGTCTGACCCCAGCCCGCCACAGAGGCTACACACGGCCCCTTGAGGGTCCCATAAAAAACAGTGAATAAGGCACCTCTTTACATGGCTTGGAGGCCTTGAAGCAACTTCCTATTTTATGTAAGCATTCAGAACTGTCTTAAGGGTGAAATGGCCAAATAAGAGGATGATGGGCAAAAAAAAACAGAAAGCACTGGGAAAAAAAGCAATGATGAGTCTGAGGCCCCTGAAGCAAACCCTTTATATACATATATATATATATATATATATATATATATATATATACACACACAGTCATATGGCAAAGTTTGGGCTCCCCGGTGAAATTACATGATTTTTAATTTTCAAAGTGAAAAGTACACCCTCTACAGAAAACATATTTCTGCACATTTTTAACTGCTCAATTTAACATACTGGTGGAAAAACAAACCATAAAATGTGGCCTGTGCCAAATACAGATTTTAAAGATATATTTTATGTTACTTTTTCCCAATTTGTTAAACATAGCAAATACAAAGACATTGTGTACTACCATTTGCAGAAAAAAATACTTTTTTTAAGCATGTTTCCTACTTATTTCAGTACATAGAGTCGTGAAAGGCACTGACAAAATGTATTATTATTATTATTATTATTATTATATTCCCTGGGTTAATTTATTATTACTCACCATCTAATAATTAATCTATTAATCATCATAACCTATGCATACATATATTTGACTGGGGGTGTTCGAACTTTTGCATAAGACAGTATATCTTCAAAACTATTATGAATTATCACAAGATGTAGCAAACTACTGACGGATTCTGAAAATGAACCGTAAAATGTCAAGTGATCATCCTTTATAGCAACACCATTCAAATGTAATTAAATAGTTACACAAAGTTACACACTGAACTACATTTACATGGTGGTCTCAACTTTGCACTTGAGACTATTTCTGTTTATTTCAGTGTCAAACGATGGCAAAAACATGGCAAAAATATATAATAAGGATGATTATTGTATCCAAACAAGCCTCCATGCACAACAATAACTTTCAGTAAATCTAACCTAAGGATAACTTTTCAATTCAAAGTGTCAAATTGAAGGACTATGAAATTCACTTTGGTCAGTTTCCCAGCTTGTTACAATGTGCTGCAAATATGTAATTAATATCTACACACCATGCTTTTGTTATTTTCAGCCATACCTACAACTTCTAAGGCTCAATGACAAGAGCTGGAATAACAACCAATTGTTTTGGTTGCAGAGGCCTCTAAACAACCCTGTGTCATAGACAGGCACTCATAACTTTCCTGTGAAATGTCTGAACTTGTTGGCAAAAGCAAACAGCAATTGCTGGAAAAAAAATAAACAATGATGTGCTCTGACAGGGCTGCAATATAATTGAATTTTGCTCTGTAAACCTCTTAGCATTGCATTTATCCCTAAGCAAGCGCCGCGAGACATGAGAAATTTCATTACATGACAGCTGCGCATTAAAGAGGCTGTAATGTTCAGTCCCTCCAGGCTCTCTGACCTCTAATAGCTCCTTCAGGATCTGCTCCGAGCAGTGATTCTGTAGCCAGAGAGGACGGCACACAAAAACACTCCTGTCCACATCAGCACTTTCAGAGAGCATTTTCACCTTGGACATGGTCACTCGGTCTGGTATTGTTAGTCTTTCCAGAGGACTGAATAAAAACATACGTATCATGAAAAAGACAGAGCAGGGGCCTGTCTCACAAAGCACAACTTTAAGCTTAGATGAATCTAAAACCTTGATTTTATGTCTTATGACAGTGGATTACTCTGTACTGGGCTACAGCCCCATGTAAACATACACTGCATGGACAAAAGCACTGGGACCTCCTCTTTAGGGCTTGGGCTACACCCCTTACTTCCAGTGAAGGGCAATCTAATTGCTTCAGCAGGCATGGACAACGCCATGCTTTCAACTTTGTGGACACAGTTTGGGGAAGAACCTTTTCTATTCCAGCATGATTGTGTCCCAGTGCACAAAGCAAGCTCCATAA